>CAUYOR010077170.1:0-13407 GCA_963573925.1 Callimico goeldii
GGTCAGGAGATCAAGACCATCCTAACACAGTGAAACCCCGTCTCTACAAAAAAAAAAAAAAAAAAAAATACACACACACACACACCACACACACACACACCACACACACACACACACACACACACACACACACACACACACACACACACACACACACACACACACACACCCACACACACACACACACACACCCGAGGCCAGCAGGGGCGGGCCGGGCCCTACCACTCTGCAAACCGCAGGGGGAACTTGCGGTATGCCGAGCTATTTTCGTCCAGTCCTTTCTTCTTCGCTTGCGTCTCCTTATCCATCTGCACGCACATATTAGACGAAAGCGAACTTAGGAACTTAGGAACCCAGGGTTTTCAGAAGCTCCGCTCTGGAGCCACACACCTTGGCCTTATCCCCCCTTGCTCAGCGAGCAGTTGGTAGCGCCCCAGCGCTAGCGGGCGCCGAGCGAGAGCCGCGCGGGAGCAGCGCAGCAACGGCGGCGGCAGCGGCGGAGGCGGTTGCGATTCAAAGCCGTTGAGACGCCTCTGCGGCAGCTGGTGGCGCAGGTGGCTTGCGTGGACGCGGGTATAGGCGGCCGGCCAGCAATAGCAGCCTCGGCGTCCGCGGCCCCAGCAGGTGAGCGGGCGACGGGGACTTGCCCCGCTCCCCCCCCCCCCACCCGCCGTGGCCTGGCTACTGGCTGTAGCGGGGAAGTGGACGCGGCCCGCCCGGGGGCCTAGGGGGCCGACGCTGCAGCCACCGGGCAGCAGGTTACTGGCGAGGCCGTGCAGGGGCGGAAAGTGGGCCGCTTGCCTGTTGGAATCCCTGCATTTTTTTCTCCCGTGCACCCCCCTCCCTCCTGGGGCTTAAGCCCGGTGGAAAAAGCCCGGAGAAAGATGGTGCGGGCAGACGGGGGATTTCGGGCCTGGCAGCATCCCTGCCTCTGGTGGTGGCGTCTCTTCGGTGGCGGGGCGCAGGACCGGCCCCGGCGCGGAGGCAGCGCGCTGGCGAGGGAGGAGCGGGAGGCGGCCCTCCCCTCGCTCTCCCACCCCCACTCGCGAGGTCCCCTCCCCCTCCCCCTGCCTCTCCTCTTGGGGCCCCTCCCTTCGGGGTTCTTCGCTTTAACCGCTCCCGGTGTTCTCCCTCGCAGGCGCGTCGGGACGCCCCAAGGCATCCTCCTCCGCCAGCTGGCCCGGGAGCTCGGCCCGAGTCCGCCGCCAGCATCCCCGCGTCGCCGCATCTCTGCACCGCCTCCCGGGCTTAGGACCCCCGGCCGCGCCCCCGGAACATGACTCGCGATTTCAAACCTGGAGACCTCATCTTCGCCAAGATGAAAGGTTATCCCCATTGGCCAGCCCGAGTAAGTGATTTGTAGCCCTCTCTCGCGCCTAGCCCTGCTACCCTCCTCCCCAGAGGCCTGCCGCTCATGGTGTCTCTTCATTTTTCCCTCTGTCCTTTCTCTCCCTTGCTTTAGTCTCATTTGTAACCTGATGTTTCATTTTAGTTTTTTGCCCGATAATCCCCTATGTAATTATAAAAATTCGGACGTTTTTTGACAGACTTGGACAGATTTTATTCCTAGGAAATATTTAAATGCGTTGCCAGTTAATATTCCATTGTAGGTGAAATAATGAAGAATGAATTTTCTTTTAAAATTATCGAAATGTTGACATTTCTGTAATTTTGGATCAACAGTATTAGTGGAATTTGTTCAGATTGCAAACTCTTGGATGTCAGAGAAGTTTGTATGTGGTTGACTTGGATTTACAGATTTTTTTTTTTTAATGTACTTGATGAGATCTTCTGGATTTGCTTAATACAGAGATTCTTGACTGGATATTCTTGAAAGTATTACAGTTTAGCCCCGAGGAAGGGCCAGAAAATTTATTTCTCCTTTTTTATTTGAAGTGTTTATGACCTTGAAGAAGTTGTTTTGTCCTTTTGTTTCCAATAGGCAAAAAGGTGTGGACCAGATTTCTGAGTTCACATCTAGTGGTACAGATATTTTGTGACATTTAGGAATTTAGACTGTTTAAATATTTATGCTCCATTTTTAGAAAAAAGGGTCTTTTTGTTTATGGTGGTATCCAGCCTCCAAAACAGTGATAGATAGGACCTAAAATATGTTGTGATCCATTAGATTAGGTAAACTCAGGATCCTTTAAAAATATACTTACATGGTGTTCTGAAGTTGTGTTTTTCCAAGAGATTTATTTTTGACTAATTTACTCCTTCGAAAATATATTTGTTAAAAATAATTAAATTCTATCGTTTTAGTATGTCAACAGGGAAGAGGAATGAAGGAAAATACCCATTAGATAACAGAGTCCTATATAGTTGCTGAGAGTGCCACCCAAGTATTAAATGATCACTGTTCCTTGACTTTCTTCCATCTAGCTGCTCTGTGTAGACTCCTGTTCACAAGTTTCCATCCAAAGCTTTTTTCCTTGTCTATGAAGTCTGCCTTTTCGGTGCAGTCTTATTTGAACAATCTTTAGTCATAATCCTTGTCTGTATATTTTACATTCTAATCTATTCCTTTTGTGATAATCTTTTATTATAATTATTCTGTGTATGCTTTGACTTCCAAATATATAGTGAGCCTGAGGGCAACAACCTTAAATGGAGTTTCTTTATACCCTCTCCAGTCCTTAGTACATCTAGTACATATGATACACCTATAAAACATAATTCACATTCAAATGGAGCTTAGGGAAACTGATCAGGTTTAAGGCCCCTCCAATATATTTCATGGTTTTCGAGATACTCTTACTTATTTTGAGGTGTTTGAAGATCTGAGGATGTCTAATATATCTATATTCCAATTTGCATACCACCATGCCGTTAAAAACCAAATGAAATGTTTTAAAAATCTCCCAAATCATCCTCCCCATGCTAATATGTTAAGTGACTAAGAGTGCTACTGAAAGAAAAATAAGGTAGCCTTTGGAGGACCAGAGTGTTTTCCTTGTTTAACAAGCTCTTTTTTTTTTTTTTGAGACAGTCTTATTATGTCACCAGACTAGAGTGCAGTGGTGCGATTTTGGCTTACTGCAATCTTCCCCTCCCAAGTTCAAGCAATTACGCTCCCTAGCAGCTGGGACGCCAGGTGTGCACCACCATGCCTGGTTAGTTTTTTGTGTTTTAGTAGAGACAGGGTTTCATCATGTTGGCCAGGATGGTCTCAATTTCCTCTCCTTGTGATCCACCCATCTCAGCCTCCCAAAGTGCTGGGATTACATGCATGAGCCCCTGAGACTGGCCAAAAAGTTCTGCATTTAACAAGTTCATTTGGATTGGAAGGGAAGTGTTTGTCTTTTCCCTTTTCACCATCATTTTTTTCTGAGAAACAGCTCTATTTAGTTTTGATGTATTCTGTGTCCAACAGTTATATTCCTTTTTCTGTCTTCTCATTCTTAGAAATTTGAATCTTTGCTGTAGAGAGTTTAGAGTACATATTTAAAGTCTGAGCTGTAAAGCTGACACCTCTTGTTCCAATTCTTGCTTTAACGTTTGTTTGTATGTCCTAAACTTCATTAATTTTTAAGTCTTAAACATTCATGTACATAATCCTTTACCAGCAATAGTCATTTAAAAATAAATTTTGTCTGGCATTTATTAAAGGCTGTAGGTGCTAGGTATTTGCATAAACTCTTAAAGCTGTTTGCTAGCAGAAAGAAGCATATGAACTGGGTTAACAAATGATCTCTTAGGGGACCTTCCCACAAGGTTGAGGAAACAGGTGTGCTCTTCATCATACAGGTGGGGAAATAGGTCCCTAGAGGTATTGGGTGGTAATGATTCTATTGGTGTGTGAAAGCCTTTAGACTTGCTCACAAATAACCAGTTCGGTTGTCCTCATGGTCTTTTCTGCAGCACCATAATGCTTACAGAGGATAGTAGGTCCTTTGATGGTCAACTCCCTTCTTAACAAAGTCAGCTGATTTTCAAATTGAAGTGTTTTTGAAATTATGAAAATTAAGACATTTAAAATAGACGTTGTTAAATCCTTTTTTTTTTTTTTTTTTTTTTTTTGGCCTCTAACTCTTTCTCCCAGACTGGAATGCAGTCGTGTGAGCTTGGTTCACTGCAACCTCTGCCTCCCAGGTTCAAGCGATTCTCCTCCCTCAGCCTCCTGAGTAGCTGGGATTACAGGTGCCTGCCACTGCACCTGGCTAATTTTTGTATTGTTAGTAGAAACAGGATTTCACCATCTTGGTCAGGCTGGTCTTGAACTCCTGATCTTGTGATTCACCTGCATTGGCCTCCCAGAGTGCTGGGATTGCAGGCGTGAGCCACTGCGCCTGGCTGACATGTTGTTGAATTCTAGTTAGATAGTACTACTTTAGTCCTGAGGTCTGTTTTTCCTTTATTGATAGGGGAAAGTAACAAGTATTATGGATATGTTAGACATAATAGCACCTGATGATTGCTTCGTTACATTTTTAAAATATTGAAAGAGCGGTGAAAAAGGAACAGGTAGCCTCATGTGATTCAGGCATATTGGGGAAAGATCTTTTCATAGTAAGTTTTACAGACTTTGGTAGGTAACTGATTTAAACTTTTGTCAGTGTCTGCTTTTACATTATTCTTTGTATAGACTTCTGCAGAACTTGTCATTTAGGGTTGTCAAATAGGTTCAGACTCCTTACTGGAAGTGCTGATATGATTATTAATTCAGAATTTTGGGATTTTAGGAAGTCCAGGAGAGTACATAATGCCATATATTTTGCTGTTAGTGTGGTCTGGAATAGCACATGATGATCTTAACATGTCTGCAAAGAAACAACAGTGGAAATAGTAGGTGGTTAAAAGAAATGACCGATACCCTCAATATCAGTCCGGGTTTTGCCACCAAATGAGTTTTGAAACAAATGTTGGTTTTCAGAGATTCTTGGGTTTCAGATTTGGGGATAGGAGATTATGGGCCTGTAGAACTGGTCCATTTTATAACAGTCCCTTTTGGATATCTTGCTCTTGTTTATTTAGATAAATGTTGAGGTGTGTATGGTTTAAAAGATTTTAATTTTTCTTAATCTTTCTTTTAGGTAGATGAAGTTCCTGATGGAGCTGTAAAGCCACCTACAAACAAACTACCCATTTTCTTTTTTGGAACCCATGAGACGTAAGTCCTATTAGCTTTAAAGACAAATCCGAGCTAATTTGACAGGGTTGTTGGGCACTAGACATTAATTCAAAGGGGAATTAGTAATGTAATAAAAGGCTTTAAAATCTTTGAACTTTGGAAAGAGTCTTTAAGTCTCTATTTTTAAGGTAGGGTTACAGACACTGTAGGGGTTATTTTTTTCCTTTCTTTTTTTTTTTTGTGATGGAGTCTTGCTCTGTTGCCCAGGCTGGAGTGCAGTGGCACAGTCTCTGCTCAATGCAACCTCCGCCTCCCAGGTTCAGGCGATTCTCCTGCCTCAGCCTCCCGAGTACCTGGGATTACAGGTGCCCACCACCACTCCTGACTAATTTTTGCATTTTTAGTAGAGATGGGGTTTCACCATGTTGGCCAGGCTGGTCTCAAACTCTTGACCTTGTGATCTGCCCACCTTGGCCTACCAAAGTGCTGGGGTTACAGGCATGAGCCACCACCCCTGGTCATAGGTTTATTTTTAATTGGAATAGGTGTTTCTTTCCTTTACCAAAAAAGGAAAGTAGAAATTCTCTCAGCAATAAGAATGAATGGATGAAAATATATAAGGAAAGTTTTAATAAGTCATCTAATATTCCTATGCAGTAAAGTAAGTGCTTTTAATAAGGACTACCTTATTTTTGGTTTTATGATATCAGATATACAAATGTATATTGTGGGAAAGGTGAGAAGAAGAAGTCTAGATAGTTCGCTCCATATGTTTGTATTGTCCCTAAAGCTCTACTGCCCCTGGTGGTTATGTGGGCAGAGAACTGATTTGGAGAAGCAAATTTTTCAAAAATTGCACTTCAGCATTGAAGTATGTTACTGCCAACTGCATGGGATCACTCCGGAGGCCATCATTAATTTCCCAAAGAATATTCCTACATACCTATGATTTAATGGCCTTACAAATGCTATGTAAGGAGGTTGATTTTTAAATTTGAAGTTTGGAGTCTGTCATAATTTTGGTAGTCTGGTTTACCTGGGATGAGAAGAAACAAAACTACTGCTATTCTGATTAGAATTATGTATTCTAAGAGTGGCTACAATGGGAATATTTAGTTTAATTTGCTTAGCTACTGTGTACACTTTCACACAATTTCTTTAATAGCTTTATTAAGATGGAATTTTTATATAAAAAAGTTCACTTGCTTGAAGTATATTTACTTTTAGTATATTTACTCTCATACCTGTTGGTGATCACTTCCCCCTCTCCAACCCTAAACAACCACTTGTCTACTGTTTATATAGACTTAGCAGTTCTGGACGTTTTATTTTAATGGTATCATACAATATTCCGTAATTAGTTTTTTTAAAAAATACAACTTTGGATCCAGAATTGGTTCGGCCTTCATCATAATTAGAGTTAGTTTCAAGTGTATGTATGTATAACAACAGAATTTTTAAGAAGTGGTAAATTTCTGATTCCATGGGATACTCTACCATTTAAAGAAACTCTTTAGTAAATTTAATAGAGGAAAAAGATAAGTTTTAGTGGAAAATTGTACAGTGTATATTAGAGTAGGGCTTTTCAAAGTGTGTTGCCAGGTCTAGCAGCATTAGCATCTCATGGGAACTTTAGTTAAAATGTAAGTTTGGGGCTGGGTGTGGCAAATCAGCTACACGTGTAATCCCAACACTTTGGGAGGCTGAGGTAGGAGGGTCGGTTGAGTTTGGGAGTTGGAGATTAGCCTGTGCAACATGGTGAAACTGCATGTCTACAAAAAATGCAAAAATAAGCAGTTTGTGGTGCCACACGCGTATGGTCCCAGCTACTCAGGAGGCTGAGGTGGATCCATCACCTGAGTCAAGGAAGCAAAGGTTCCAGTGAGCCAAGATCTAACCACCGAAGACCCCGTCTCAAAAAAAAAAAAAAAAAAAAAAAAAGGGCAAGTTCTTAGGCTTTACTCTAGACATACTGAATCAAGCTGTGAGTGTGGAGCCTGAAAATCTGTTTTAACGAGCTTTCCAGGTGATTCTGATTTATGTTGAAGTTTGGAAATCATGTAGTAATGTCAGTGGACATTCCTTAGCATTTTTCAGTTTTATATAGCTTAAAATTCTTTAATTCTGATTTTTTTCTGAAATGGAACAGATTTTATACTTCTATATATCCTTATAGTCTTACAGAACACACAGTCCATTCTTATACTACTATTTTAAATTTAGAAGAGGAATGATTATCCCTTCCCCAGCATTTAAAAGGACTTTCATATTATAAATATATGTACACTTTAAACCAAAATAAACTATACCAAGTAACTAACCTTAACCGTTATTTGGTTAAGGTAATAAGGTGGTTAAGGAAGATAATGAGTTAGTACTAATATTCAAGAAATTAGGATATGTTCAAGGAATTCAAATGTATTTAACTTTAAAATTAAGCTAATAAACTAAATTTTCATTTCAAAATGCACTTAATTTTTGCCTTAGTGTTCTTAAGAGTATACCATTTACCTTTGGAAAAGCAGTGCTGCCCCATATGTATGTTAGTCTGGTGGTGACACTTTTTTTGTACTTAAGATTTCTTTTTGGAAACTAGGTCTCGGATGATCTTTTTTCCCCTCAAAATTTGTAAGGGTAGTTATTTGAACTTTTTTTTTTTTTTTTTTGAGACAAGGTCTCGTTCTGTAGCCCAGGATGGTTTGGTTATCATAGTTGACTGCAGCCTTAGACTCCTGGGCCCAAGTAATCCTCCCATCTCAACTTCCCAAGTACCTAGGACTGCAGTAGCTGGCTAATTTTTGTATTTTTTTTTTTTTTTAAGAGATGGGGTCTTGCTACATTTCCCAGGCTGGTCCCCAGTGCTTGGTTTCAAGTGATCCTCCTCCTTAGCCTCCCCCAATTTATTTATTTATTTATTTTTTTGGAGAGGGAGTCTTGTTCTGTCGCCCAGGCTGGAGTACAGTGGCGCAATCTCAGCTCATTGCAACCTCCATCTCCCAGATTTAAGCGATTCTCCCGCCTCAGCCTCCCAAGTAGCTGGGGTCACAGGCACCCGTCACCACGCCCAGCTGATTTTTTGTGTTTTTAGTAGAGATGGGGTTTCACCATGTTGACCAGGCTAGTCTTGAACTTCTGACCTCAAGTGAGCCACCTGCTTTGTCCTCCCAAAGTACTGGGATTACAGGTATGAGCCACCATGCATGGCTTATTTGAATTTTTTACTTTGGATTTTGCATAAATAGTTTAGTCTCATAGCCAGGAGTTAGGGAGATGGGATTAGAAGAAAATATAAGAAGAAAGAGGTATTTGAAAAACTGTACTCATTCATAACTGATTTATTGATTAAAATTTTTAACTTCTGAATTTAGAGCAGAATTATTCTGTAACTGCATTCTTTTCCTGGCCTACAAACATCTGATTTTACTTAGGACATTCATAGTAAGTGTTCAGCAATCAAGTTTTGAATATTAGACAGTGAGCCCTAACTGGGACTATATAATAGATATCTTAAACCTAACATATTCAAACAGATTTTTAGTAAGTGGGAATGACGTGGACTCAATTCTTGCTGAAGCCAAGTCTTCGTATTATCCTTGATTACATATTACAGTCTTTTTCCTTCCTTTCCACATCTAGTCAGTCAGCAAATCTTGTTCTTTTCCTTTCAAATACATTTGGATCTGTCTGCTCTTGGCCATCTTTGTTATAATTCGAGTCCATGCATAATTACTCCTGTAAATAAGGTCCTAAGCTGGGCACACTGAGACATGCCTGTAGTCCCAGTTACCCAGGAGGCTGAGGCAGGAGGATCCCTTGAGGCCAGAAGTTCAAATCCATCTTGCAACATAGTAGGACCCTGTTTTGGGAACAAATTAAAAGTAATACCCTTACTCTATGTGGGTTTCAGTTTCCACTCTTCATAAGCAGTTGGCCCACTGTATCTGTGGGTTCTGTATCCGTGGAGTTAACCTGCCACAGATCGAATATATTTGGGGGAAAAGGATAGATAGTTATGTCTGTACTGAATATATATATAGATATTTTTCCTTTTTACTATTACCTTAATGCAATGTAACAACTGTTTATGTAGCAATTACATTGTTTTAGGTACTGTAAGTGATCTAGAGATGATATTAAAGCAGCGATGGAAGACAGTTTTTCCATGGGTGATTGGGGGGATGGTTTTGGGATGAAGAATGTTCCACCTCAGATCAGCAGGCATTATTTAGATGCTTACAAGGAGCACTCAGCCTAGATCCCTCATATGTATAGTTCACAATAGGGTTCATGCTTCTCTGAGGATCTAATGCTGCCACTGATCTGACAGGAGGCAGAGCTCAGGTGGTAATGCTCACCTCCTGCTGTGTGGCCTGGTTCCTAACAGGCCACAGACGGGACGGGTACTGGTCCTTTTTGGCCCAGGGGTTGGGACTCCTGTTGTAAAGTATATGGGAGGATGTGCATAGCGTGTATATCTCCTATGCTGTTTTACATAAGGGACTTAAACGTGTGAATTTTGGTGTCTGCAGGGAGCGGGGAAGGATAATTCATGGATACGGAGGTACAACTGTCTAAGTCAAAGAGATCTTTATGTCCCAATCAAGTCATGTCATTTCATTGAAAACCTTCAGTGACTCCCTATTTTAACATTAGCAGTGGATCAAAACCAAAAACTATCTACAAATGCTATTTATAAAACCCTATATGAACTAGTCCATCCTTACCTCTCTGGCCTCATTACATTTTTCACTGATTTTTTCTGTTGTACAAATACGCCTCATCTTGTCTCAGGTCTTTTGTTTTCCCTTTGTGAAGGGAAAGTTACGCCTTCGGATATTTGAAGTCATTTAGATCTTAGCTCAAATCCTCCATTTTGTGTTTATTTTCCCCATTGCAACAATGACTAAGAATTTTTTCTTTTTTTTTTTTTCACCCACACTCAAAGAGCTGGATCAGCAGGGACCTTGTCTATCTTGTCATCATTAACTTAAGTGCCTGGCACTTAGCAGCTGTTAAATAAATATTTGGTGATTGAAAGCTTTGTGCACTAGATAAAGTCATTTGTTGATTATGCATTTGCTGTCCATTAGCCAGCGTTTATGTAGAGTTTAAGACAACTAGATCAGAAGTTTGTTTTTGAATCCTGACTGCCATTTACCTGCTATATAACCTTGGGCAGGTTACTTATATTTGTGTTTTTTTTTTTTTTCTCGTTTGTAAAGTGGGGATAATGTTATCTTGCCTCAGAATTTTGGGATGCAAATAAGACATGACATGAAAAGTGCTTAGAACAATGTTTGGCATGTATTAAACACTAAATAAATGCCAGCTATTTAAAACGTTCAGCCTTGGCAAACATTTCATTTTGGGAACAAGACTTCTGGGAATTTACCCATTTTTCCATGACTTCTGGTAGTATTTATTAAATTGAAATGCAGCCCAGTGTGAGTTTTGCTGATTAATTACCTTTGCTAATTCAGGGAATATTCTTACCTAGCTCTATATCTTTAAAGTCTAGAAAATTTAAATAAAGACATTTTGCTGTTTTTTCTTCCTTACTGCTCTTAATTGTCTTAATGCAAAGAAGTTGGGTGCTCAGTTTTAGGAACTTTAAATATACATCACAGGCTGTTTTAAAACCTGTCTAATTTATAGTTGTAGGAGTGAAGATCAATATGGAGGTACTGACAGTGGTCACAAGAAGAAAATAAAGGAATAAATCATAGGATAGGCTTTTTTTCTTCTACAGTAGTTTTATACAAGTTTCATAGCTACATGTATTGCTGTGGGACTTGTATGATTTCTCTTAAATTTTACACCAAATAATGAGATGAGCTGTTAATTCATCTCTTTATACCAGCAAGTTCACGGCACATAGTAAGTACATGCATATTCTGTTGAGTCATTTTTCTATTACAGAATATTACATGATATTATAAAATATAAAACTGTGTTTCATATTTTGTGATTTGGTAATGCAGAAATGAAGCAGCAAGTTAGAATCAATATATTGTTAAAAATGGGATCTTTCTGTTTAGTAATACTACTTGGCAACAGTTAAGTGAGTTTTGAGCTTCATATATTTGGCTCTGATCGGATTTCCTATTTTGTGTACGCAACATGTTTCTCTTCCCTTTTTGTTTTGAGACAGTCTCACTCTGTTGCCCAGGCTGGAGTGCAGTGGTGTTATCTCGGCTCACTATAATCTCCACCTCCTGAATTCAAGCAGTTATCTTGCCTCAGCCTCCTGGTAGCTGGGATTACAGGCATGCACCACTATGCCTGGCTAATTTTTATGTTTTTAATAGAGACGGGGTTTCACCATGTTGGCCAAGCTGGTCTTGAACTCCTGGGTTCAAGTGATCCTTCCCCCTCGGCCTCCCAGAGTGCTGGGATTACAGGTGTGAACCATCGTGCCTGGCCTGTGACTTCTTTTAAAAGAAGAGTTCTAGATGTTTGAAGAGTTCTAGATGTTTAACACCTGAGTTTTTATTTGTGTTCTTGTGGGTATCATATTGTTCACAAAAAGTGAATTAAGAGAAATAATTGCTTTTCTCTCTCTCTCTGTGTGTGTATATGTGTGTATATATTTTTTTCTTTTGAGATGGAGCTTCACTCTGTCACCCAGACTGGAGTGCAGTGGCGCCATCTCAGCTCACTGCAACCTCTGCCTCCCTGGTTCAAGCAATTCTCCTGTCTCAGCCTCCCAAGTAGCTGGGATTATAGGTGCATGTCACCACACCTGGCTAATTTTTTTCTATTTTTAGTAGACATGGGGTTTCACCACATTAGCCAGGATGATCTTGATCTCCTGACATCGTGATGCACCTGCCTCAGCCTTCCAAAGTGCTGAGATTACAGGCATGAGCCACCGTGTCTGGGCTGTATATATATTGCTAGGAAAATTGGGATGCACATGTTTACACTTAGGGCTTCAAAGTGTGTGCCATCAAAAAAACACATTGTAGGATTTGAGCTGCCTCAGTATTATAAAACTAGTATTGAATGCAGTTAATTTTATTTGCTGTTTTCTTAGGATGTTTTATATTATTCTTGACTCTAACATGCTTTGACATTGGTATTTGAGGTCTGTGTTCATATATATAGAGAAATAGCATCAATATTTTATTAGGATATGTTTCAAAGACTGTATTACAGTGGTTAAAGCCCAATACCTCTTTAAGGAACACTTCAAATTGAGGCTCTGCTGTTTTAATAGGTAGATGACCTTGCCTGAGTCAGTCTTTTTGAATTTCGATTTTCTAATCCTTAAAATGAGGATTTTGGTGATCCCTCAGTTTGCTTTTAGCTCTGGAATTTGGTGGATAAGTTACCTTGAATATGTATCTTTTCATTGTTAAAATTTTAAAAAATAATGTAAAAGGAAGCAAATAATATTCCTATGTTTTAGAAACAACCCCTAAACCTGGTAATATTTTGATGTATTTTTTTCAAACTTGTCTATGCATATTTTTAAGGAGTTTCTGTCATATATAGTTATGCCTGCTTTTGTGCATTTGGGTGTATTAAGCATTTGGTATGTTATTTTAAAATGAAATGCCTTGAAGAATGAATCAGTCAGGCCTACTATTAACATTTTGATATATTTTCTTTCAGACTGACTTACAATTTTTTGATATTTGCGATTATGTGTAATTATATCCTGCTTTTACTTAGCATATTAAGCATTTTTTAAATACATAATTTTAAAGTGGAATGCTTTGAAGAATGAATCAGAACCACAGCTGCATAAGGTTGTACCCTTGGGAACTAGTATAGTGATGTCTGTCAAAAAACTAAACTAGTCCCTGTTCACCAAACCTGTAGGACTGTGTGCCCAAGGAAGATTTTCTTTTTTTCCATCTACTGTCATTTTCGAATCTCATTAAGAGCTCATCAGTCTTGAGCATATCTTTGACCTACTTGCTCTTTTTTTCGAAACAGTCTCCATCACCCAGGCTGGAATGCAGCATGATCTTGGCTCACTGCAACCTCTGCCTCCTGGGTTCAAGTGATTCTTCTGCCTCAGCCTTCCTAGTGGCTGGGATTACAGGCACACACCACCACGCCTGGCTAATTTTTGTATTTTTAGTACAGATGGGGTTTTGCCATTTTGACCAGGCTGGGACCTCCGGTGATACGCTTGTCTTGGCCTCCCAAAGTGTTGGGGCTGGGATTACAGGTGTGAGCCACCAGGCCCAACCTGACTCACTTATTCTTTTTTTTTTTTTTTTTTTTTTTTTTTTTTTTGGTTGTTGTGTAGTAGATTTTAAAAAGGATTAAGGTCAAATGGGCGAAGATTGAACACACCAAACACCCCCGCAGGGGTTCAA
>CAUYOR010077172.1:0-31239 GCA_963573925.1 Callimico goeldii
GGGTGGATCATGAGGTCAAGAGATCGAGACCATCGTGGTCAACATGGTGAAACCCCGTCTCTACTAAAAATACAAAAAATTAGCTGGGCATGGTGGCGCGTGCCTGTAATCCCAGCTACTCAGGAGGCTGAGGCAGGAGAACTGCCTGAACACAGGAGGCGGAGGTTGCGGTGAGCCGAGATCGCGCCATTGCACTCCAGCCTGGGTAACGAGAGTGAAACTCCGTCTCAATAAAAAAGAAGTTGCCAATGATCAGTTTTATGTTTTCACTGTGCTTGGGTTAACTATAGGCGTAAATGAAAAGGTAATCTCCTGCTGTTTGTTTCATGCATATGATTATACTGAAGTGAAAGATTGAATTTGGCTCCAATTCCAAATTCCCCAATCTAGTACAAAATTCTTTCTTCTATTAATTCCTTTTTTTGGACACCTGGCTTCCATGTAACGCGAGCAACTTTTCTACATGGGTCTATTTTGTTTTTTCACTAGCTTGTCTTCTGAATCATTATCACAGCTCTTCCATAGCTCCTGCTCGAAGTAAATATCAGTGATTGAAAGAAATTAACATGCCACAGGGGCTTTCTTCAGCAACAAAGGAAGCATAATAGTCACGTTTTCAGTGTGAGTAAGCCTCTAATTCAGATACATAATGTTTAAACAGCCTTCAGAGATGGACCTTGAAAACCTTTTCTTTGAGAAGAAAACATAACACAAAAATATAGGTTTTAAAGTGGATTCACATCAGACTCGATATATACCATTATTTTCTAAACATGAACCCTTTCATTTCACATTTCTTTCTGAGCCATTTGTGTCACTTTGATTTGCAATTATTTCATGAGAAACTAGCAGAGAGACATACCTTTTTATAATACTTATGTTTGCAGCAAGTGTAAGAATATTTAACTACATTAACTACATTAAGCAGCTTTAGAATGAGAAGAAAAGTATTCCTTTGGCCTAGATTGCAAACTTGCTCTCTGCACATGATGCAGAATATAATCAGGCATTCATCTCTGTACAGTGGGCTTTCCAAGGTTTCACTCCACACAGTGTTTGTGTGGCTATAATCTCTCAGACATTGTGCTCTCCGATTTTGTGATTCTATCACACTTAAATGGAAGAAAAATCAAATCACGCTATAACCATCCAGGTCCCTATTATAAGGACAGTTACTAGTGCTTGCCTGGATGTTATGAGGAATGATAGAAATACCTTTTCCTTTCAAGAAGTCCATGCTTGGCAAAGGTGATTTGGATGTAGACTAACACTACAAAGGTCTTTATGCAATAGGCAAATTTTTAACATTTCTTAAACTGGCATATAGAAGTTTTCCACTCAAAATTATATTGTCATGATGAAATACTCCCAGATTACAGTTTTCATTGGTTGGCTGCTTTATATTTGCTTTGTCCCAGAAAGAATTATAGACAGCTGACCACGGATATTTGTCCGATATGGTGACTCATATATTATTAATAAAAATCCTTCCAGTGACTACTCTGATGGCTTGAGAGTAGGGATGAAGCAAGCATTTTGGAGCTTTCTTAGAGCACCATTAAGATATCACCAAAACCTCATTCTAACTCTAGCTGTCACTTCTAATATTTTAACCCATGATGTATGAATTTTAAATATAGATGCTACTATTTTTATTTAAGTGGCTAGGATTTTTCCATGTTCACAAATAATGCAAGACTGAATGAAAGGGCCTGATAGTAATCTGAAAATGGAAAAGTGTGGATGGAGGCAGTCTCAGTAATTCTGTTCCCTGGACAGATTCTCCAGAGGCGAGCATGAAGAAGCTCAGAAATAAGGAAGACTTTTTTTTTTACCCGATTAATCAAGACCAGGACATGGTGACTTACATTGCATGCACTTTCATGGTAACAGTAGCTCCTCCACTTACTATGTGCAAACTCCATACCAGACACTGTTACAGGGAGAGGCTGTACATATGTTTGCCTTTTACAGTGACCCTATTATTACCTACAAAAACTGAAGCTAGACACATTATGGACCCAATTTAAAGTGACAGCTACGTCAGGCTTCAAACTCAGGCAAGCCTGGCTTGAGGGCCTCTCCTTTCACCAGGTTGAGCTTCTGCCTCCAATCTGATGTTATGATAACACACACACCTGGCATCACAAAGTCTTCGTCTGCTTTAGAGATGGCTGAATGAAGCTAGGTAGGTTTCACTCATACCCATGCCACAGTTAACTTAGGCCCCCATTTGGGGATAAATCTGGAGTAATTGCAACTCTGCATTCCCCTGGCTTTGATTTGGATTATCAGCATTTTCAAACCTCCTAAATGTAGTGATTAGAATGGAAATGTCATCATGTGAGATAGAATTGGCATATTCCCTTACAGTTGAGTGATATTGTTATATAGTAAGAAATACATATTTGGTCTCTGCCCCTGGCCCCTCTGTCTCTGGCACACAGCCCCTAAAACTCTTGAAATCTCTGGAGTTCTAAGAGTATCTTTTGTAGGCTACTGAGACAACTGATAGCTGGGGGCTCTTAGGTGGCTTCCAGATGGGGGCTGGTCACCAGAAACTCCAAGGCAGGATAAGAAGGTTGGGACTTTCAACCCCATCCCCCAGCCTGCAGGGATGGGAGAGGGGCTGACTTGATCACCAATGGCCAAGAATGTAATCAGTCATACATTACATGTAATGAGTAATGAAGCCTCCAAGACAATCTAAAAGGACAGTTTGGAAAGCTTCTGCGTTGCTGAAGATATGGAGGTTCCTGGAGGGTGGTGCGCTGGGAAAATGTGTGGAAGCTCTGCACCCCTTCCCATGTGCCCTACCCTATGCATCTATTCCATCTGGCTGCTCATACATATCCTTTGTAATCTCCTTTGTAATCAATGCACAAATGCAAATAAAGTGTTTCCCCGAGTTCTAGCAAACTAATCAAACTCTGGGAACCTCAAATTATAGCTGGCTGTTCAGAAGCACAAATTACAACCTGGGGCTTCTTACTAGCATCTGAAGTGGGGGCAGTCTTCCAGGACTGAGCCCTTAACCTGTGGGATCTGATCCTATCACCAGGTAGACAGTGTTGGAATTGGATTATGGGACAATCCGCTGGTGTTCATGGAAAATTGCTTGGTGTGGGGAAAAAATCCCTACACACATTCTTATGGCTAGAGATGAAGTATTCTGTGTTGATTATGTAAGAGCAGGAAAAAGACTTTGGTTTCTTCTATCTCTAACAGTAGTTGCCATTTTTGTTAAGAAATTAGCAGGATTAGGATTGAAGAAGCCAACACTTGGAATACTTGGTTAAGAAGAGATTTCAGACAGAGGACCTAATGACAACTGTCTGCCATCATCCACCCGTTTAACCAACTTTGTAATATATTCATATGCAGTCATGCACCACATAACAATGTTTCTAATCAGTGATGGAACACATATATGACAGTGGTCCCATGACATTATAATGGAGCTGAAAATTTTTTATCAGGTGGTGACATTATAGCCATCATAAGGTGTTTGTGGTGATGCTGGTGAACTCAAACGTACTGTACTATGTGTCATATAAAAGTGGCCAGGCACGGTGGCTCACGCCTGTAATCCCAGCACTTTGGGAGGCTGAGGCAGGGGGAATCACCTGAGGCCAGGAGTTCAAGACCAGCTTGGCCAATATGGCAAAACACATATCTACTAAAATATACAAAAATTAGTCAGGCATGGTGGCACGTGCATGTAGTCCCAGCACTAGGAGGCTAAGACAGGAGAATCGCTTGAACCTGGGAGGCAGAGGGTGCAGTGAGCCAAGATCATGCCACTGCACTCCAGCCTGGGCAACAGAGCAAGACTCTCAAAAAAAAAAAAAATAATAATAATAAGGCACATACAGTTATATATAGCACATAATACTTGAAAAAGATAATGACTGTATTACTGGCTTACATATTTATTATACCTTTTATAACTATTTTAGAGTATACTCCTACTTACTAAAGAAATAAAAGTTAACTGCAAAACAGGTATTCTAGGAGAAGGTTTGTTATCATAAACGAGGGCTCCAGGTGTTCTTGCCCCTGAAAAGCTTCCAGTGAGACTAAGGTTAATTTGTTATTGAAGAAACATTTTTAAATAAATGTAGTGCAGCTTAAGTGTAGTGCTCATAGAGTCTATGGTAGTAAAGTGATGTCCTAGGCCTTCATATCACTCACCACTCACTCACTGACTCACCCAGAGCACCTTCCAGTCATGCAAGTTCCATGCATGGTAAGTGCCCTAGACAGGTGGACCTTTTTTTTTTTTTTTGAGACCAAGTCTCACTCTGTCACCCAAGCTGGAGTGCAGTGGCATGATCTTGGCTCACTGCAACCTTCCCCTTCCAGTTTCAAGCGGTTCTCCTGCTTCAGCCATCTGAGTAGCTGGGATTACAGGCACCCACCACTATGCCCAGCTAAGTTTTGTACTTTTAGTAGAGACAGGGTTTTGCCGTGTTGGCCAGGCTGGTCTTGAACTCCTTACTTCAAGTTATCCATCAGCCTCAGTCTACAAAGTGTGGGATTACAGGTATGAGCCGCTGTGCTCAGCCCCATTTTTTATCTTTTTTTTTTTTTTTTTGAGACAGAGTCTCGCTCTGGCACCCAGGCTGGATGGAGTGCAGTGGCATGATCTCAGCTCACTGCAACCTCTGCCTCCTGGGTTCAAGCAATGTTCCTCCTCAGCCTCCCGAGTAGCTGGGACTAAAGGCGCCCACCACCACTCCCCCCTAATGTTTATTTTTATTTTTTTAGTAGAGATGAGGTTTTACCATATTGGCCGGGTTGGTCTCGAACTCCTGACCTCAGGTGATTCGCCTATCTCAGCCTCTCAAAGTGCTAGGATTACAGGCATGAACCACTGCAGCTGGCTCATTTTTTTATCTTTTATACCATGTTTTTTACTGTACCTTTTCTGTTCTATTTAGATATGTTTAGATGCAGAAATACTTAGAATTGTGTTCCAGTTTCCTATAGTATTTGGTACAGTAATATGCCATACAGTTAGTAGCATGCAAGCAATAGGCTGTACCATCTAGCCTAGGTGTGCAGTAGGTTATGCCATCTAGGTTAGTGTAAGTACACTCTGATTTTCATGCAATGACAAAATCACCTAATGATGCATTTCTCAGAACTTACCCTGTCGTTTAGCATGACGATAGTACACATTCATCCTGTCTCCATGAAGATAACCCCAAAGTCTCATCAAATTATAGCAACAGCTCAAAGCTCAGTTTCTGTAGAAAAGGGATACCTTAGTTCTGTCCATCCCAATACAATGAAGAGGGGTGAGTTGAGGCAGCCATGACATTCCCTTGGAAAGCAGAACTTTAGGGAAGAAGAGATAAGTAAGTGGCTTAGTAAATTTTAGCAGAGCAAAGAGAGAGATAAGAAAGAGGAGAGAGGGTGGAGGAAAGGGAAGAGTTAAAGCAGAATGTGCTGAGGAGGACCATTTAGGAGCCAGGGAGGTCTTCAGAAGGAGCCTGGCATTATTTGATCTCCATGCAGAACTGGAGAAGAGAGGACATTTGTGTCTCCGAAAATGTGCTCTGGTATCTCAACTCAGCAGAGTGACTGCTTATTCTGAGTTTTCTTTTCTTGGACCTCTTCTCCCTGTGCAAACAAGAATGTCCTTTGAATCCTAAGTCCCTATGAAAGTGTAGGGACTTTCTAGACACTGCTGGCTCTCTGTCCAACCTCCCTTATTAGCAGACTCTTATTTTTATTTGAGAGCTCAGCCCTCCTCTTTGTGACTCAGGAGTAAATCTTCACTAGCCTCAGACAGTTGTGGCGGTCCCATTCCTTTTGACAATGGGAATTGGAACAGAATTGTAAATATTTCTGCATTGTAAGTATTTAACAATTTGGTTAAGGTGTGCATGTTGCTCAGTTCTGGCTAAATGAGACATGGGAAGCCATCTACTGAGGAGGCTTCTGGGAAAATATTTCCTTTCCTAGGAAGAAGCAGTCCCTCTTCTGCTGCTCCATTGTGTAGTGTCTTAAAATAGCACCTTGAACAGATGCAACTATCTTTTGACCATGAGGAGGCTAGCCAGCGACAAGGTTGAGGCTAGCTAAGAGTCAACCTGTGAGAAAGACAGCAGAAAGGAAGAAAGAATTTGAGCTCAAGACATAATTTAGCCACTCAGCTGACCACACCTGGATCTGCCCTATCCAGTAATTACTTCTCGTTATGGGAAAGAATGGATCTCTTTATGTTTAAGCCCTTTGAGTGGGTTTCCTCTTCAACAGTACCTGGATTTGTTTTGATCAGATATGGTAAGACATGCAGACATGAAAATGACTATCATGAAGGGAAAAATCTTAATTATAGTCACAGTCCTCTAGAAAGAAGGGCATTATGAGCTGTCAGAGAGAGAGGGAGGGGCTGAGGGTGGGAGGCTCTGCTGTGGTTTTCATGGAAAGGAATGAGCCAGGCAAGGTAGGCAGGCTAAGCAGTAGAAGTTGCTAGTTTGAATAATTGCAGCAAACCCAATGCATAAGAGTGGACCCTGGTCATGTGTTACCAGGCCCTGGAGTGATTAGGGCAGGGTGCTAGTTGCCCAGAGTGTAAGAGTCCACTAAGAAAAGAAGGTTGCAGATAATGGGCTCTGGAGTGGTTGGTTTGCATATCAAAAGCACACTCAAAGACAGGTGATTTATTATCTCCAACTACTAACCTGGAAGAAGCACTCCCTTCAGAGTCAGTAAGGCCCCAGATATCAGAGTATCAAGAATACAGGAAATAAATAACCTGATCATTATTTCAATGAACACAGTTGTTTTCTGTGTTTTAAATGAGTTTTTGAGCTTTCAAAGATGGTTTTTGAGTTTTAAAATGAACATGAAACCATTAGGAAAAATGTAAGTGTGGGCAAAACCTTGTCTCTACAGAAAATATAAAAATTATCCAGACGTGGTGGTGTGTACCTGTAGTCCCAACTACTCAGGAGGCTGAGGTGGGAGGACTGCTTGAGCCCGGAAGGCTGGGGTTGCAGTGAGCATGATAGCACTGCTGTACTCCACTCTGGGCAACAGAGCAAGACCCTGTCTCCTAAAACAAACAATGAGATTATCGTAGTATCTCAGGAATACTCAAGAAAATAGAAGAGATTATTTTGTTTTGGCCAAAGTTATCTGTTAATACTTCCTCAAATGATTCAATATAGACAGCTGTACACTCCGTCTCAGCTAAGAGATTTGACAAATTAAGAGAAAGAAAACCAAACTTACAGTGGTTTAACTAAATATCATATTACGTTCTTATACATCAAGTACTCCAGAGGTAGGAGCTCAAGGTTTGTACAGCAGCTCTGCATTGATATCAGGGTGTTCACAGTCCTATCTTTCTTCTTGGTCATCCCTAAAATGTGACTTTTAGCCTCATTCTTGTTGCTTCATGGTCACAAAAGGTTGCCTCGTCACCTGATAGTGTCTGCATTCCAGGCCATGAGAGGTGAAGGTTGCCTGAAACACATCCAGCAACTTCTACTTATAATTCGTTTACCGGAACTGTTTCACATGGCTACCTGTCACTCCAAGGGAGGCTGGGGAATTTTTAGCTGGACCTGCCATTTCAAACACTTAGAATTCTGATAATAGTGACAAAGGAGACAATGAATATTGGACAACATTGGCTGTCTGCCATGCTTCTCCCTATTGGCTATCCAGTGTTTTCATCAATTCCTAGAACACATTCATCCCCACCCTATGAAGCTTATTCCAAAGTCTCAGATTAGAGCAACACACTCAAAGTCAGGTTTCTGTAGTAAATCAGTACCTTCCTCTGTCCTGTCCCAGTGCAGAATATATAGTGACCTAATCTTTCATTTATTCAAACTAAGACTAAGACCCTTGTCTCATGAATATTAACAAGGTACGACCTTCTTTTAGGCAAAGCCTACATTCCTGTATTTCCTGGTGCATAAAGGAAAGCATATTTTCACCAGAGTGCTTTCTTTTCAAACTTTCAAAAAATTCCTTGGAAATAGAGCATTTAGTCCCATGCTTTTCTTCTTCTAGGTCAACCAAAAAATAAAACGTTTCCAATGAAGAAAGAATTCTAGGGGGAATTTAGAGGGGGAGAATCTCATGCAAAGAATCTCATGCTCTCTATAAGTAGTTGTGGTTAATGAAGTAATGAGTAGTTAGAATTTTCCAGTAATTAATAAACAGAATGGGTTCTTTGGAACTCCAGAAAGAACTCTGCTCCCTAAACTAACTTTATAAAACCTAGTCATATGTGTGTGTGTGTGTGTGTGTGTGTGTGTTTATGTAATATAAATATATAGATTTATTTATATATATACACACACATATCATGTGAACACTATCATGTAGGTAAGATCATTACAAATATGATGAGGACAGATTGGATTTGTTATTCAAAAGTAGGATTTTACATGTAATGAAAATGGTTGATAAAACATCGCTAGTATTGTGAAATAACGTTTTTCCCCAGTGTCATGTTTAACTCCTCATTCCCTAATACTGGTCTCAGCTGCTTTAGGACACAGAGTCAAATGACCATCATCATAAAAACAATGATAGGAGCTAACATTTACTAAACATTTAAGATAGGTTAAGCAATGTTCTAACATGTATTCACTAATTTAATGCTAATAACAATCCCAAGATGATGGGGTGCTATTTTTACTTTCTGCCATGTCATAGACAAGTCTTAATAAACATAACTGGGCTCAGAAAACTTGTCAAACTTAACAGGCAAAGTCAACAGTGATCTGATGTGAAACATCTGCTTTTTGGGAAGGAGATGAGTCAGAGTAAGCTGTAGAAGTTAAAGAGGTTTGCAGATAGGTAGGAGCAGGCAGAATAATTATGACTGATGGAGAAGATCCACATGTCCCCTCTGTCCCCCAGACCTTCAGTTTGTTACTTCTAACGTACATATCCCAGTGGTAAATATCAATACTACTTTTATTTTATTTTTTTGAGACGAAGTCTTGCTCTATCCTCCCTGCTGGAGTGTAGTGGCCCAATCTCGGCTCACGGCAACCTCCACCTCCTGGGTTCAAATGTTTCTCCTGCCTCAGTGCCTCTCCACCCCCAAGTAGCTGGGACTTTGGGCGTATGCACCATGCCCAGCTAATTTTTGTATTTTTAGTAGAGACAGAGTTATGCCATGTTGGCCAGGCTGGTCTCGAACTCCTGACCTCAGGTGATCGGCCAGCCTTAGCCTCCCAAAGCGCTGGAATTACAGGCATGAGTCACTGTACCCAACCTCAATAACACTTTTTAAACACAGGCTAGAAGGTAGGAAAATTTGAGTTGATACCTTGATTAAATAACAAGGTAGAGATTCACTGTGAGATGTATAAAAGATGACGCAGATCTTCTTGCTTCTTCCACATCGTTTCTTATGAGAAAATGAGTTTACATTCAGGAATAAAAAGAATTTATTAGAGAGCATTTGGGAACAGTTAGGGATTACACTTGCAAATAAGATACTTCTCTTTAGAAATATTGAGAATTCATATTCATCTAATACCCAGGTACATCCGGAAGTGGATTGGATACAAGCATTTATATTTGCATAATAATATTTATAGAAATAATTTCTACTTTATTCTTTGTTCTTCAGAAGAGAAGTACATATCTGAAAGGAGAAGAAAACTAAACCCAAGACAGTAGAAAAGTCAGTTGACCTAAAATGTTTATACACTAGCCCATACATTGTACAGTGCTGAAAATCCATAGTAAGAATTGGAAAGATACTGCCTTTGCACACTAATAAATCAGCAAAACTTGGCTGTTAATAAAACATCACACGTTCTTATTTGTGGGGGCTAAAAGTTAAAACAATTGAACTCATAGAGATAGAGAGTAGAAGTAAGGTTACCAGAAGGTGGAAAGGGTAATGGGGTGGGGGAGAGGTGGAGATGGTTAACAGATACAAAAAAATTGTTAGAAAGAATGAATAAGTCCTATTATTTACTGGCACAACAGAATGATTATAGTAAAAAATATAATTTAATTGCACATTTAAAAATAAAGAGTATATCAGATTGTTTGAAACAAAAAGATAAATGTTTAAAGTGATGGATGCCCCATTTACCCTGATGTGATTATTATGCATTATATGCCTGTATCAAAATATCTCATATCTCATATTCATATCTCTCAAAATATCTAATATTAATCTCTCAAAATAACCCACAAATATATACACCTGCTGTGAACCTACAAAAAATTAAAAATAAAAACAAAAATGAAATTCAAAAATAAATAAAATAAATCTGGGAAAATATACTGGCAGGAATTTCCAGGTCCTGCTTGAAGGAAGAGATGGGAAAAGAGAGTCTCAAAATGACAATATGAAGTCTGAAAAAAAATTTTTGGACAGAGAACTAAGATTGTCCAGAGGACAGAGGAGCATGAGGCAGTGTGAACCTAATGCTTCTATGCTCAGGCTGTGGCTATGAATGAGGTCATAGCAGTAGAACTAATTTAGACTTTCCAGTTTATCTTCACTATTTGGAATCCAGCTATCCACCTCCCACTCTTACTCCTGGCAGCCCCCTGGGTACTGCACATGTACTGAGTCCCAGCCTCCCCGCTCTGCCACTACAAGTGCCCTCTGGGTGGGGATGCCGATTTCATGACCAGCGCACTGATGTCTTATAGATACTTTTATTGATAGTTAACTATTACAGTCCAAAATACTCACTGTTCCAGGGCTGTGCCACATTATTCACAAAAATGGGAGGCTGCCAAGTGGGTGATACTCTGGCTTTTTGGCAACAAAGCAGCTCTACACATCTCTCAGGGTCTCTTGTAAAAACAGTTCTAATCAGCTTCTGCCTGTAGCCCCTCCTGCCCCTCCCCTACTCCTCCAACCCTGCCAGCACCCTAAGGCCTAATGTTTAGGGCCACCCTCTGTCTTCGAAAAGCCAGTCAAAGTGTATTTAGAAGTCCCCTCAGTTCTTCCCTGTTTCCTCCTCTCCCTCTTCAAGCTGTCTCCATCAGTGGTTGAAAATCTATCCAATTCCCAGTGCAATAATCCCATCTCCTCACCTATCACTATCTCACTGCCCAAGGATGATAACCAGGGATATCCCAACACAACACCCCTGCCACTGCACCAACAACATCCACATCACAACCGAATGATTTCAGGGCTATCAATACAACATAAAGTGAAAATCATATCTAAACTCGTTGCCTGGGTGTTATGCTGAATTTGGGATGTCTAACAAGCCGACACCCTCTATTCATAAAAGTGTTTCCACTGGAAATGCCTGGGCTGGCCTTCAGTTGTGTTTATGGTATTTAAAGTTGCACGTCCTGGCCATGGCTGATTGGACAAGGGATGAAAACATGAGTTCAAGGAAATCAATCCACAGGCTAGCCATATCAGTCAGGATCCTGGGAAGAAACAGAAAACATTTGCAAACTTGGATAATGAGAACAGTTTAATAACATGCAGGCAGGCATCAAGAAAACCAATCAATTTGTACAGTGATCTCAGGCTAGCAAGGGCTAGGAGCTGTTACCACCCCTTGATCTAAAGTGTAAGAGGAGGAAGAAGTTGCTTTAACTCAAAGGGAGTAGTTGCATAGAAAGGGCTACCTGGCAGGAAGAATTACCTTTGGTGAAGTGAGTTGGCCAATTCGTGGCAGGCCAGCAGGTAATGAGCTCAGAGAATATATAATGCAATGTCATACTCCTCCCACCCTCTCATCCCCTGCCAGTGTCTCTCATTGACTAAGCCCAACCAAAGGACAGAGTGCAAAGAAGCCACCAGCATAGTCCATACATACCAACTTGCCAAAGCACAGAGCAGGATGGAGCATGGCTTGGGGAGGGAAAGGATCCCAAATGATCAGTGAGTAATTTCAGCACCCAATCTAATGGAAACATTCTTAGTTCCTTGGTGGAAGTATTCTTCCATTGGGTAATAATGGGATCTCCAAACCCACTGAGACTAAGAGTATAGAGGTGAGATGCTAAAAGAATTTATCACCATCAAACCTTCACCGTAAGAAATATTAGAGGAAGTACCTAGGGAAGAAGGGAAATAATACCAGAAAGAAATATGGATCTGTGCAGAAGAATGTAGAACACCAGAAATGGCAATTATATGTATAAATATAAGAATTCTCAAACATATATAATCTCTTAAAAAGGTATTTTTAGGCCAGGGGTGGAGATTCACACGTGTAATCTCAACACTTTGGGAGTCTAAGGCAAGTGGATTACTTAAGGCCAGGAGTTTGAGACCAGCCTGGCCAACATGGCAAAACCCCATTTCTATCAAAAATACATAAATTAGCTTGACGTTGTGGCACATGCCTGTAATCTAGATACTCAAGTGGCTGAAACATGAGAATCATTTGAACCCAAGAGGCAGAGGTTGCAGTGAGGCAAGATCATACAACTGCACTCTGGCCTGGGCAACAGAGCAAGACTTTCTTTCAAAAAAAGAAAAGGTATTTTTAAAGCAAAAATAATAATGTTATATGAAATGCATGACAAGAACAGTACAAAGGTCCAAGGCAAGAAATTGAAGTGACTGCATTAAGATTCTTTTGCTATGAATGGAGTGATATAATATTGCTTGAATGTAGGCTATGATAATTTTAAAATGTAAAATATAAGTCCTAAAACAATCACTAAAACACAAACACAAAATGTTATATCTATTAAACAACAAAGGAACTAAATTAAAATAATAAAAGAACAGTGAAAAAATTCAAAAGAAAACAAAATAGAGATAAAAAAGATAAACAGAATATTTTTTAAAACATACAATAAACCCAAAAGAAGGCAGAAAATGAGGAATAAAACAGATTGGGACAAAAATAAAGCAATTAGAAATCTGATATGGTCCATCCATAATAATCATATTAAATATAAATGGACTGAACACCCTATTTAAAAGGCAAAAATATTGTTTGTATTAAAAAGCAAGACCACCAATCAAAAGAAAGTTAGAGTGTCTATCTTAACATCATACGAAAGGAGAATTCAGAGTAAAAAATATTATTGGGGATAAAGAGGGTCATTGCATAAAGATAGAGGTCAATTAATCAAGAGATATAACAATTTCAAAATGCATGATGCAAAAACTGATAGAATTCTAAGAAAAAATAGACAAATCCACAATTAAAATCAGAGATATCAACCACTGCCAATAATTAACAGAACGAGTAGAGAGAAAGTCAGCAAGGACAGAGGAGACTTGAACAACACTATCAGCCAACGTGTCCCAACTAACATTTATGGAACGTGCCTCTTGATAATAGCGGGATATACACTATTTTAAAGAACACATGTTTGTTGTGGCGCTGTTTACAATAGCAAAGACCTGGAACCAACCCAAATGCCCATCAATGACAGACTGGACAAAGAAAATCTGGCACATATACACCATGGAATATTATGCAACCATAAAAAATGACAAGTTCGTGTCCTTTATAGAGACATGGATGGATCTAGAAACCATCATTCTCAGCAAACTGACACAAGAACAGAAAACCAAACACCACATGTTTTCACTCATAGGTGGACGATGAACAATGAGAACACTTGGTCACAGGGAAGGGAACAACACTCACTGGGATGGTGGGGTGGAGGGGAAGGGAGAAGAGGGCCATCTGGGTGTGAGGAGGATGGGGTGGGATAACACCAGGAGAAATGCCTGATTTAGGTGACAGGGTTGGGGGGGGTAGGGGATGGAGACAGCAAACCACCTTGTACCTATGCAACAATCCTGCAGGATGCAAGATGTGCACATGTACCCTAGAGCCCAAAGTACAATTAAAAAAATTTAAAAATGAAGCACATGGAATTTTGACCAAGATGGACCATATTCTGGGTCATAAAACAAGTCACAATAAATTTAAAATATTCACTGGACGTGGTGGCTCATACTTGTAATCCCAGCTCTTTGGGAGGCAAAGGCGGGTGGATCACCTGAGGTCAGCAGTTCAAGACCAGCCTGACCAACATGGTGAAACCCCGTCTCTACTGAAAAAAAAAAACCAAAAAAAACAAAAATTAGCCGGGCATGGTGGTGGGTGCCTGTATTCCTAGCTACTCGGCAGGCTGAGGCAGGAGAATCACTTGAATCCAGAAGGCAGATTGCAGTGAGGCCAGATTGCACCATTGCACTCCAGTCTGGGCAACAGAGCAAAAAAAAGAAAGAAAAAATTAACAGTATTCAAATCATCCAAAGTACATTTTATGACAATGGAATTAAATTAGAAATAAATAACAAGAAGATATCTGGAAAAATTCCAAACACTTAGAAACTGAATCATACACTTTTAAATAACTAAATAACTCAATAATCCTGTTTTCAAAACAGGATTAGCAAAATGAAAAGCAAGCAACAAAATAGATATTCATAAGACATATATCTGATAAAGGACTACTACCCAGAATATATAAAGAATTTCTTCAAATAGATAATAAGAAGACAAACAACCCAATTAAAAATATGTAAGAGGCTCCAATGAGGAACTAAGAAAAAGAGTTATCTGTATGATCAACAAACACATGGAAAGTTGCTGTACATCATTAAGCATCAGCAAAAAGCAAACTAAAACTAAGCAAAATGCCACCAAATACCCATTAGAATGGCTAAAAGTAAAAAAGACTAACAATACAAAGTGTTAGCAGGGATATGGAGTAACTGGAGCTATTATACATTAATAATAGATGTGTATAATGACATGCCCATTTGAATAACTGGTCAGCAATTTTTAATGAAGTTAACATGACCTAGCAACAGGTGCATATCCGAGATAAATGAGTGGTCACCACCAAAAGTCTTGTTCAAGAACGTTGATCATCACTTTATTCATATAACCCAAACTTGAAAAGAACCCAAATGTTCATGTACAGGTAAAGGAATAAACAAATTTTGGATCTTCTACTGAGGAAAAAAAAAGACAAAACTACTGGTGCATGCAACATGTATAAACCTTCAAAACATTATGTTGGGTGATTAAAGCCAGATCCAAAGGAGTCAAATTGCATAATGTAGTTTATATAGAATTCAGAATAGGAAAAGCTAATTTAAGTTGATAAAAGTCAGAAGAATTGTTTATTTGGTGAAGGGTGGCTTGTTAACTGGAAAGGAGCATGCATGAGGAAACTTACTGGGGTGATGAAAATATTTTATATCTTGATCTGGGAGTAGTTATATTGATGTAAATATATGTAAAAATTCACCAAGCTGTACATTTAAGATTAGTGCATTGTATTTTACATGAATTATGCATCAATTTAAAAAGAACTCTAACATATGAACAGATTGCTGGGGCCCTCCCAGGATCTTGGAAGAGACTTGTGCAAGATGATCAATTCCAAAATTGAGTTCAAGGTAAAGTGATAAGAATAAAACTAAACTAATAAATTCACCAAGGTTTTGGGACAGAAGATCAATATATCAAAGCCAATATAATAACAATGAACAATTTGAAAATAAAATTAAGAAAATAATTTTATGTATAATTGAATCAAAGATAAAATACTTCTGAATCCATTTAACAAAAAAAGTGCAAGACTTTTATGCCGACAACTACAAAAACATTGTTGAAAGAAATTAAAGATTTAAATAAATAGAAAGAAGACCTATGTTCATGGATAAGAGTAATTAATATTGTTAGGGTGGGAATACTTCTCAAATTAATCTATAGAATCAAGATAATCCCTATCAAAATCCCAGTTAATTTCTTCGCAAAAATTGACAAGCTGATTCTAAAATTCCTCTGGAATTGCAAGGTTCTGAGAATAGCCAAAACAATCTTGAAAAAAAGTTAACAGACTCACATTTTCCAATTTCAAAACTGTAGCTTATTGCAATACTATAGTAATCAAGAGTCTTATACTGGCATAATAATAGATGAATAGATCAATGGAATAGAACTTAGAGTCCATAAATAAATCCTTACATTTATACTCAGCTGATTTTAGATAGGGATCTTTTTCAGTAGACAAAGAATAGTCCCTTCAACAAATGGTGCTAGGGCAGTGGGCTATCCACCTACAAAAAAACAAGTTGGACCTTTTTCTCATACTGTACACAAAAAATGAACTCAAAATGGGCCACAGACCTAAGAGAAAGAGCTAAAAACCATAAAATTCTTAAAAGAAAATTGAGAAGTAAATCTTTATAACCTTGAGATACAGAACATTAGCTTAGATATGATACCAAAAGCATAAGCAACAAGAGAAAAGTAGATAAATGAGACCTCATCAAAAAAAAATTTTTTTTTTTGAGACGGAGTTTCGCTCTTGTTACCTAGGCTGGAGTGCAATGGCGCGATCTCGGCTCACCGCAAGCTCTGCCTCCTGGGTTCAGGCAGTTCTCCTGCCTCAGCCTCCTGAGTAGCTGGGATTACAGGCACGCGCCACCATGCCCAGCTAATTTTTTTTTTGTATTTTTAGTAGAGACGGGGTTTCACCACGTTGACCAGGATGGTCTCGATCTCTCGACCTCATGATCCACCCGTCTTGGCCTCCCAAAGTGCTGGGATTACAGGCTTGAGCCACCGCGCCCGGCCATCCAGGCTGATCTTAAACTCATGACCTCGTGATCCACCAGCCTCGGCCTCCCAAAGTGCTGGGATTACAGGCCTGAGCCACCGTGCCCAGCCCTTCTGCTAGCCCTTATAAACCTCATAGCAGTACTTTGAGATCAGAGTTATTCAAGAGCTTTCCTGAGAAAACAGGCCCCGAAAAGCTAAGTGATTTGCCGTGTGGCATGGATAGTAAAGAGGAGAGCTGGCATTTGAACTCAGGTCTGGCTCGACCTCAGAATGAGTGATCTTTTGTCTCTGTGCCCCAGGACTGCATCCTGTCACCAACACTCCACCAACCTATGGATCTGTGCTCAAAAGAGCCCGTTCACATCATAAACCAGAATCCAATCCATAAACCAAAAGCCCAGGCTTAGAATCACGTTGTGTGGAGTGGGCGTTTGGTGGAGTCCCTGATTCAAAATGTTTGACGGGGAAGCCTGTTTGTCTTCTGTTGGGTATTTGGAGACCAAGACACCTGAGTTCAGAGTCCAGCATTGTCACTTCAGTCAGCCTTGGCTGAAGTGTGGGGATGTGACTCTGCCTCTGAACTGCAGTTTTGCCATCCATGCTAGTGGCATTGTGAAGAGGATGGCAGGTAAGACGGGTGAAGCTCCTGGCCCCAGTGGGCCTTCAAGGATGGCTGCACTCACTGCCTATTCTGGGGAGCCCTGTGGGGTATTTTAGCTGGCCCTCCCTGTGGTGGAGAAAAAGGGACCCACCCATCGCTGATTGGGCCCAGAGGAAATGAGGACACCGCTAGAAGCCAAGACAGCAGGTGTGGCCTTGGAGAGGCCCTGGGGATCAGCCTGGACATTGGTTCCTTTTCTGCTGTTACCTAGATACCTACCAGCTCTAGTTCCGGTTTGCTAAAGACAGGAAGCCAGACCTCCTCCATGGGACCCGGAGTGGAGGGCAGGGCAGCTGTAGGACTTAACCTTCTTAAGAGGTCAGGAGACCAGACCCAGGGTCCTGGGCCTTGGAACATACTTTCTGTCTGTCTGGGCTGGAGCCAGGAGCCAGGGGTAGGTGTGGCCAGCCTTGAGGGTAGATCAGGACAGGCAGCTGGGAGAAAGTGTGGCCCCATCGACAGAGGCCCTGGGTGAGGGCCTTGCTTCTCTTTTCCGTCCTCTGAATACAGGTTGGGGGGCTGGGGGCAAGGCCAGAAGGAAGGATCAGATTGGAAAGCCTCACAGCTTGGGCCTCCAACATTCAGGAAGTTGAACACTTTAAGTGTGGTGTCATCTGGTAGTCATAGTGGCTTCTTACAGGCAAGCAGGTGTGGCCCTGGAGGGTTTTTGGGGTTTGGGGCTTTTGAGGAGTCAATCATGCCACTTACCACCTTTGTTATTCAGAGCAAAGACCTCTGCCTCTCCAAGCCCACTTTCCTCATCCATGCAGGGAGAATCAGCATTGCAGCTTCACAGGGTATTAGGGGGATTAATGGAGACTGTGTACACACTGCTAGAATGCCTAGCAGTGTGCCTGGTACTAATAAGTGGCAATAAACTCAGCCATTGCTTTTTAGATGTTTATTATCCCAGGGACTAGGAATGGAGCTCTCAGCTCTGTGGACCCAGCAGGTTACCAGGGAGCTGACAGTGAACAAGTTGTGAATGGGGCAGGAATGAGGGTGTGGCATCCAGGGCCACAGGACCGTCTGCCTAGGCTGTCTGGGCCGTGGGCTTTTGAGGGTCCCAGGAGGGGACGGAGGAGGTGGGGAGTCAGTAAGTCCTACCCCTGCCCCTCTATACCTTTCTTTTCTGAGAACTGGGGAGACCTAGTGCCCCCCTGTTGGCTGCCAGGTACCAGGGTAATGGAAGCTTGCACTGGAGGGCTGATTTGGCTCCTTTGCTGCTGTTAAAAGCAGAACAGTGGGGCCCTGGAGCCTCTGGGGCCAGGCTGCTTGCCAGACTTCCGCAGAAACAGCCAACGGAGCAGTCTTGCCCCCTGCTCACTGAGGGGGTGGGGACCGCTGCACCAGCCTCACTCCAGCCCCCACCTCCCGGCACACCTTACTCCGTAAGCCTGGAGCCTCAGGAGGAGCCTGGTACCTGGGCTTCTGCTTCCACCTGGCCAGGAGGGCAGGGGGCATCCTGAGTGCCCTTCCAGTCTGGGGCTGAGAAAGCCTAAGCTCTTGGAAATCAAGTGAGGGCCTGGCACTGCCAGGGCCCCTCCCTGTGACGTGGGGCCCCTCCCACCCATTCTCTGCGTGTTGCCCTTCGGATTCAGAGTTCCAGGCAGGCACTTCTCGCTCGCAGCTGCGCGGCCCTATCAGGAGGGAACGTAGCACCAGGTGCCTGACTCCCAGAGGTAGGAGATCCCACGGGCAGCCCCAGAGCCCGCCTCTAGAGCACCTTCAGTCCTGGGCAGGCAGAAGAAGTCAGCTTTGGGAGCCAGTTCTTGGTTAGGCTGGTCAGGGCTGGTGACTTCCTGTCCCGAGGCTGGTCATTTCTCCCATGGGTGGGGCAGGTGCTGGAAGGCATTAACTCTTGAGGTGCAGGCAGGGAGGGCCCTGCCACCGGAGAGTCCCCAGGATCCCAGTCTCACCTGCTCCCCGCACCTTCTCTTTGCAGACGCCCTGCTGGCGGACTTGGAGTCCACCACCTCCCACATCTCCAAACGGCCCGTATTCTTGTCAGAGGAGACCCCCTACTCATACCCAACTGGAAACCACACATACCAGGAGATTGCCGTGCCACCGCCTGTGCCCCCACCCCCATCCAGCGAGGCCCTCAATGGCACGATCCTTGACCCCTTAGACCAGTGGCAGCCCAGCAGCTCTCGATTCATCCACCAGCAGGTGAGGTGGGGACAGGGGCAAGGAAAGCTGAAGAGGCTGTGGGGCAGAGGGAGCTTACCTGGCAGGGGCCTGGGGAGTGGATGGAATGGAATTGTTGCAGTCGGCCTGCCCCAACCAGATACTGCTCTTCCCACCCACCACGTGAGTGGAGCAGTGACCAAGTGGTTAATCACAAGTCTCCCGGCCGACTGTGGAAATTCCCTGGTGAGACTAGCTGTGGGCAGGAGCCTCCTGGGGGTGACTTGGGCTGCTCCTGGCCCCGTTCCTTTTTCTCCCCTCGGGGTAGCCTCTGAGCATTCTCCGTCTTGCAGCCTCAGTCCTCGTCACCTGTGTACGGCTCCAGTGCCAAAACTTCCAGTGCCTCTAACCCTCAGGACAGTGTCGGCTCTCCATGCTCCCGAGTGGGTGAGGAGGAGCACGTCTACAGGTACTGCCCCAGCCTGCTCCAGGCGACTTCCCTCCTGCTCAGAAATCAGGGACCTGGCCAGGGTGGGAGGCAGCAGGGCGACTGGCCCTTGTGGGGTTCTTCTGGTTTAAGCTGCAGAAGGCCTCTTGCTGGGCTGTCTACCTAATCAGTGCCATCTCCGTGCAGTGGACATTCTGGGCTGTTATAGCATCTCCGTGTAGCTGGGGAGCTGAAACAAGGCTTCCTTCCTCCCCTCTTCCTACCATATCCCTTCCCCACCCTCTGTCCTCTTGCTGGGGAAGACTCCGCATCTCCTCTGCCTTGTTCTCCTTGGGAATTTGGGAACTGCCAAGGCAGTGCAAGGCCAGGGAGCATCTCTCACTGTCTTCTTTCCTTTGCCTCTCAAAGCTTCCCCAACAAGCAGAAATCAGCCGAGCCTTCACCCACCATAATGAGCACCTCCCTGGGCAGCAACCTTTCAGAGCTCGACCGCCTGCTGCTGGAACTGAATGCCGTGCAGCATAACTCGCCAGGCTTCCCTGCAGGTAGGACCAGCTCCCTGGGCTAGGGTCTGCCGGGCCCCAGGGCCCACCTGCTGACCTCTGGATCCCAGGAGGGCTCAAGAGCTGAGCAGTCTTTTTCTTTCCTCTCTGCAAGATGAGGCCAACTCAAGCCCCCCACTTCCTGGGGCCCTGAGCCCCCACTATGGTGTCCCAGAGAATAACAGCCCACTGGGGGGCAAAGCTGGGCCTCTGACGAAAGAGAAGCCTAAGCGGAATGGGGGCCGGGGCCTGGAGGATGTGCGGCCCAGTGTGGAGAGTCTCTTGGATGAACTGGAGAGCTCCGTGCCCAGCCCTGTGTGAGTACCCACTAGGCTCTCCCTGGGCAGGGAAGGGCTGGCCCAGCCCAACCCGGGTCCAATGTCTGTCCTCTTGGCCCTGGCATCCACCCATTCCCACCAGTGTCTGCCGTTTGCCAGGCACTGGGGGAATAGTGGTGAGTCTCGTGGATACCATCCCTGCCTTCAGCCAGTCACTACCAGTCAGAAAGGACAGACGTTGCGCATGCCAAGAGTGCCTGGAGTTTAGCAGCTCTTAGCACAGGCTTTGGGGCCAAACAGTAGGGTTCGCATCTTGGCTCTGACAGTTGCTGTCAGCTCTCAAGCCTCAGTTTTCCCATCTGTAAAATGGGACAAGGGCTATGGGATCGCTGCAAGAAGACCACCTACCTGAATAAGGGTGAGAACCAGTCATCCACCTAAAGTGCTTGGAATGGTTCCTGGCTCGTGGTGCATGACACACTTGGTGAGTGCTATGCATGTGAGCTCTTATCAGTGCTGTCGTGTTCCTGCAGGAGCCTCGCCTCCGCGTCCAGGGTTGTGGAGGAAACCACGGAGCGCTTGAGCTTGTTTCACAGGCCAGCTTTCAGTTGGGCTGGGGGCCAGAGGTGTCCTGCTGGCACTTCCTGGTGCCACTGAACTGCCTTCTTCTCACTCAGTGAAGGGTCCCCAGGGAGCCATGGGCCTCCCTGGGGTTGGAGATGGTGGGACCCCAGTGTCCCAGCTGAGATGTCAATTTGATCCCTGGGAATTGTGGGGCTGTGGGCTCCCCACTCATGCTGTGCCACCCTGCAGCCCTGCCATCACTGTGAACCAGGGCGAGATGAGCAGCCCGCAGCGCGTCACCTCCAGCCAGCAGCAGACACGAATCTCAGCCTCCTCGGCCACCAGGGAGCTGGACGAGCTGATGGCTTCACTGTCGGATTTCAAGGTGCCCTGCGTTTCCCTGCCCTGCCGCCCCTCCCTCAGCCTTCTCCTCCCTTACCTCAGTGTGAGTAGCTGGACCTTGGCCCCTCAGTTTTTGGGTGCCTTGCCCCTGAGCCAGGGACCCTGTTATGCCCTGGCCTTGCCATGATGCCAAGAGACAGGCGAGGGAGGGCCAGGCCAGCCTGCCTGAGGATTGCAGTAACCAGGGAAGGCAGAGAAGTGCTCAGCTGGGACATTCCTTCCTCCCCGGGTGTTCCCAGCCACTCAGGTCGAGAGGATCAGGAGGCTGAGACACTGGGACAAAGAACCTTGTGTTGATGGCTGCTCTTGGTGGGGGAGGGCGTTCTCTGCTGGGCCCTGTGGGACTTGAGAGCCCATGCCTGAGAGGTCATTTGCCCTGAAGCCCCATCTCCCACGCTACATCCCTCCTCAAAACATCCTCTTTCTTTTTCTGCTCCTGAATCCACAAGCCTCCCTCAATACCCTTCTCCCATCCTTCTCTCTTGCCCTCCAGGGCCTCTGAGTTCCCACAAGCTCTGTCTGTGGGAAACCATGGGGCCAGTCTTCCATGAGGTACACTTCCCATTCCCTCCCCTGCACGGCCTCCCCAGTCCTGCCAGGCCTGAGATGTTTAATTTAGAGGATACAGTGTTTCCATGGGGATTGATACTGACAGAACTCACCAGCAGTTGCTGACTTCACACTTCCACGTGGGTCAGCTGGAGACCTTTGGGGCATGACCTGGGGAATATGAGATGGGGAGTGAAGGGTCCCTGCACCCTTGGGCCTGATGGTGCCTCCTTGCTTCCCTCCAGCTGGGGTTTCATGGTGGGAGATGAGAGTGTGGCTGGGGTGGAGGGTTGAGCCCGGGCCTGTGACCCTCGCATGCTGTAGTTCAGCTCCAGGCCAGTGGTTCCGAGCAGCCATGGTCAGAAGCCAGTAAGTTGGATTCAGGGCCTGGCCTAAGGGAGCTGTGCCTCGGTGCTTGTAAGGCTGTTGCTTTCTCAGACAGCCTGTGCCCTGATACCAGGAGAAGCAGCACTGGTTTTAGTCAGATCCCTGGAGCTAGGAGGATGCAGAGGACTTGGGGTGTAGGAAAGCTGGGATTGTCTAGGAGGACACAGCTGAGTTGGGCCGGCATCCGAGGAGGGCTCAGCAGCCCTCTGGGGCTGGTTCTTTTTCTATCTGTGCCTGGCTGTCTTCCCTGGTCACCTGGCTCCCCATTTGTCCGCCACACCTTGGTCTTTTCTTCTTTGTGTCCTCGCTGGGTGGCCCCACAGACCTGGCTCAGTGCCTGCTTTCTCGTGCTTGGGTTTGATGAGGGCTAAGTGCGTAAAACCCAGGGAAGCCTCTTTGGGATCTGGGTCTCCTTCAAGGGCCAGTCCTGTGCATCAGCTCTGCAACTACCTTGGTCAGTATGGAAGATGGCCCTCAGAGCCCTAAGGCCGAACACACTGCCTGCAGGGCGCAGCCTTCCTCACTCCCCCCATCTCTCTCTTCTTTCCCCTCTGCCTTTCTTTTTCCTCCTTCAGACCAGCTCCTCCACAGTGGCTCTGAGCGCCCCGGGGCTGCTGCCCAGCTCTGCTCCATCCTCACACGGCTCCCTTCCTCCTTCTCCTCCTCCTCCTCCCATGTCATCTGTATTCCTGCCACCCACCACTAAACCCTCCCCTCGAGGCCACGGCCACACTCCAGAGTCCCCTTGTACTGAGCAGAGTGGACGAGGCCTTCTACTTCCTGTGGCCCCCAGCTGGCTTGATTTGGCTGGTCTTGGGGTGATGCCTGACACCCTCAACTCAAGGTCTCCCTCTGTGGAGAGTTCTCTGGGGCCAGTGGGCACAAAGAGCCAGGGCCGAGATTGGAGGCACCTGCCGAACCTCACAAGTGAGCTCTCTGGGGCTCCTCGCTGCCATACTGTACCCCTTCCTGGGAGCACAGGTCCCCAGGAGCCTGGGGAGCCCCAGGGGCCACCAGCCAGCCCTTCATGCTCAGAGGAGGCCGTGACTGCCACATGGGAGGAGCCATGGGCTTCGGAGGTATTCAAGCCTGAGAGAATCCCCCCGTGTGAGGCTGCTCGAAGCTTCCAAGAAGTAACAGAGCCAGCTGTTGTGGCAGTGGACCGGCAGGCCATCTTCCCAGAGACCTGGACTCTCACAGAGGAACATGGCCTACAGCAGGAGGGGCCAAGGCCAGAGTCAGGGAGGCTGCAAAGCAGCTGCCCTGCCCCAGTTACCAGGGAGCAGCTAGGTGGAAAGATGCCCGAGAAGGGAAGCGTGGCCAGGCCCACCCAGGGACCTGAGACCCAAAGGAGCCCAGAGGGTGCCACCGAAGCTGCCACCCAGGCCGGGAAGGAACAGCCAGAGCTTCTGTGTGCCATGGCCACAGGAACACCCAGCGCCACAGAGAGGATTTCCACCTCTGGCCAGGCAGGCGCCAGCTAGCATGGCTGCCGGGCCCGGCCCTTGGCGGCTCTGACTGTGGCCGCTCCTCGCCAACTGCATGCAGCCTCCCACTCTGCGCATGTCTGCTCTGCTTGGGCAGAAAATGCTGAGACACCGTGGCCGGACCTGACAGTCAGCTACTTGGCAGTGGCCTCTGTGGACCTGGCATTTCTCACCCGCCCCTTGCTATGTTAAGGCTTTTTCCTTTCAGATAAGCTGGCCTCATCTGAAATGGTTTAGAAGCATGGCCTTGGAACCAGGTAGACCTAGATGCAAACCACACCTCTAACACTTGCTACCTCTGTGACCTTGGGCAACCCCTCCCTGAGCCTCAGTTTTCTCATCTGTAAAATGGAGAGAATAATAGGCCATTTCCATTAGGGTTGTCCAGAGAACTAAATGAGATGGTTCCTGGAAAGTATTTAGAACACAGCATGTGGTCCCTCAATAGGCCATGGCTGGCAGTACTTTTATTATTTGCTTTTTTTTTTTTTTTAAGACAGGGTTTCACCGTGTTGATCAGGCTGGTCTCGAACTCCTGACCTCAGGTGATCTACCCACCTCAGCCTCACAAAGTGCTGGGATTACAGGCGTGAGCTGCCGCCCCCGGCCTTTTGTTATTTGCTTTTTGCTTAATTAAAACTTTATACCCCTGGATGGGTGCCGTGGCTCGTGCCTGTAATCCTAGTACTTTGGGAGGCCAAGATGGGTGGATCACGAGGTCAAGAGATTGAGACCATCCTGGCCAACATGGTGAAACCTCATCTCTACTAAAAATATAAAAATTAGCTGGGTGTGGCAGCAGGTGCCTGTAGTCCCAGCCACTCAGGAGGCTGAGGCAGGAGAATCGCTGGTACCCAGGAGGTGGAGGTTGCAGTGAGATCCCGCCACTGCACTCCAGCCTGGTGACAGTGAGGTAAGCCACTGTGAACATAAAGGTTTTATTTTCTTTTTATGTAAGGTTTTATTTTCTTCTTTTCTTTCTTTTTTTTTGAGACGGAAAAATAAAACCTTTATGCCTCACCCTGGCACAGTGGCTTAGGCCTGTAATCTCAGCAGTTTGGGAGGCCGAGGCAGGAGGATCCCTTGAGCCCAGGAGTTTGAGACCAGCCTAGGCAACACAGCGAGACTCCATCTCTACAAAAAAATTAAAAAGTAGGCCAGGCGCGGTGGTTCACGCCTGTAATCCCAGCACTTTGGGAGGCCAAGGCGGGTGGATCATGAGGTCAAGAGATCGAGACCATCCTGGTCAACATGGTGAAACCTCGTCTCTACTAAAAATACAAAAAATTAGCTGGGCATGGTGGTGCGCATCTGTAGTCCCAGCTACTCGGGAGGCTGAGGCAGGAGAATTGCCTGAACCCAGGAAGCAGAGGTTGCGGTGAGTTGAGATCGCGCCATTGCACTCCAGCCTGGGTAACAAGAGCGAAACTCCGTCAAAAAAAAAAAAAGAAATTAAAAAGTAACTGGACTTGGTGGCACATGCCTATAGTCCCTGTTGCTGGGGAGGCTAAAGTGGGAGGATCCCTTGAGCCCAGGAGTTCAAGGCTGCAGTGAGTCATGATCACACCACTGCACTCAGCCTAACCAACAGAGCAAGACACCGTCTTAAAAAAAAAAACCACCCAAATCCCCCAAGATTTATGCCTCTTTGGAAAACAAAACGAAAAATCCCTAAAATGCTACCAACAGGTATGATAGCATAATGTTAGCATAATAATATAAACGAGAAAAAAACAGTTAAAAAAGTTTCTGGAAGGAAAGACTGTTTTTCTATTATAATCAAAAGAAAACAAGAAAGAAAAAGGCATATGCCCCTGTCAAGGGCGTCCATTTACATCCTCTGGAATAATTCTTGCACAAACCCTGGGAAGTAAGCCACAAAAATCCTGTAGTTCCATTTTAAGGATGAGCAAGCTGAGGCCCATGGCAGTTAAGTATCTTGCCCAAAGTCAGTGGCCAACTTGGAGGCGAATGCTGGGTCAGAGTCTCGCTGGAAGCCTGTTCCCGGAGCCAGTCCCATCTGCTCCCTCCCCGTGCCTCTGCCCCACTTCCGCTTGGTACTTTGGTGGTTTTCTTCTGTGCTCCCTCCTGTGAGGCATCTGAGTGTGGCCTGAGTGGCTTTGTGCAAGCCCAGAGTGGGACGGTGACAGCCTCCCCTCCCCTCCCCCAGATCCGATCTGTGATCAGGAGGAGCCGGGAGACAGGCCACGCACACCCCATGTCCCGGGAGCCCTCCCCTCGCCGCCGGCTGGACCCTGCCACCCTGAGCAGGACCCCATCCCAGGAACGGCTCATCGCAGAGCTGCAGGGGCGGCTGGGCATCCAGCCTGAGGCAGAGGAGCCAGCGGAGGCAGCGGGGCCCTCTGTCCAGGACTGGCTGACCGAAGGCGTCGTCATCACTGTGCAGCCTCGTGGGAAGCGGGCTGGGGGGCAGCTTGTAGAGAAGGTGGCGTGGAAATGCCCAGGGCTGGGACTGGGCCAGGGCCAGGCACCCTGGGTCCAGGTTCTTCCCTGGCCCCAGTGCTGGCCAGAGGGGAGGGTGGGGGTTTCTTGCTTCTGTGAACTTGGAAGACTGGCCCCACTCTTGGTGCAGAGTGGGAAGGCCCAGGGGGAGCCTGGGGAGGTCATCCCACCCCCGTGGGCTGAGCTGGTGACTTCCTCCTCATTGCTCTCCCTCCTTTCTTCTCCCCAGGTTGTCTTCCCTCCTGGCTCTCCCATTCCCCTGAGAAGAACCATCTCTGTCCTGGCTTCTCCTTCTGTCCCTTTGCTCCAGCATCACACAGACGCCGAGGCCAGCAGCTCTTCTCCCCTGTCCAGCCTGCCCGCCCCCTCCTCTCTGGGACCCTCAGCTTGCATCTGTGATTCTTCTGGGGTTCAGAGTGCAGGGGAAGAGCCCCATGATGAGGGGATGCAGGGCCCCACCCTTCCCACTCCTGTACCCCATACCGTGAGGTCCGTGGGCTGCCAGACTGACGAGGACCCGCTCTTCCCCCCAATGCAGGCAGGCCTTAAAGGGGCCCCTCCCTTTCTGCTCCCTGTCCGAATGCCTGAGCTGTCCCCACTCTGCACACACACATGCGCGCGCGCGCGCGCACACACACACACACACACACACACACACACACACACTCACTCAGATACCCTCCTTCCCTTTATCCACAAGCCTCAGCACAGTAACCACAGTCCTGCCTTAAACCTCGACCCTGGTCTGTCCCCTCGGGAGGTCCGCTGCCCTCTCGCCTTTCTGTGGGTCCCTCCCATCTGTCCCTTCCTCAACTGGTCCTCGGGACAGCCCCGGGCTCCAATCAAGGAAGCCACTCCAGAAGGGAGACTAGAAACCTGTCTCCCCCACTTCTGGCCTCCAGGCCCAGTACCTGGTGAGGCCTCTTCGCCCAGAGCCCGGCCGCCTGCCCTTGCCATGTCCTCTGCCTTCGGTCAGCTCACCTCCCTGTCCTTCGTCTCTCCCTGGGCCTCTGTCTCAGGGCTCTTTTTCTCCAAATTTTTTTCCCCCGTTTTGGTCCTGCTGGTGGGGGAGAAACCCTCAGATCTCATGCTGGATTCCCTTTTAGTCCAGTGACAAGGTCTCTTATTCTTTTTCAATTTTTAAAAAAGATTTCTTATCCTCATCTCTTCTCCTATCTAAGATCCAGGGCCTGGAGCAAAGAGCGGATGGGGAGCTGTGCTGGGCGGCCGACTGGCCTTGGGACAGCGGGCAGAGCAGCCCTGGAGGGCAGGATGAGGGAGGGGTCAGTGCCAAGGCTGGGCTGGGTGTCCTGCGCGTTGTGCTCTCCCTGGGCTTGGCTGTGCTTGCTGGGTGCCCTGAGCCTTTCTGACCCCCGATGGGCTCCTCCGACCACCAGGAGTCCTGCTGCCGTCACACCCACTTTAGGGCTCCTGGCCCCTGGAGGAGGTTGTACTTCTTGTCTCCATCAGCTCAGCTGTCCAGGAGGAAGAAAAGTTTCCCCATCCCTGTGCTGCCAGACACCATACCCTGAACCTCAGGGGTCCTGACCAGCCCCTTCCCTGTCTCTACAGTTCATGACCCAGGGGAAGACAGGGAGCAGCTCACCTCCTGGGGGGCCCCCGAAGCCCGGGAGCCAGCTAGACAGCATGCTGGGGAGCCTGCAGTCCGACCTGAACAAGCTGGGGGTTGCCACAGTCGCCAAAGGAGTCTGTGGGGCCTGCAAGAAGCCCATTGCTGGGCAGGTGATGAGAGGGAGAGGGAGTGGGGTGGCCAGTGGGCCCCTCTGCAGGGGTGAGGGTGCTCTGGGGCTGGCCTCGGTCCTGCACACATTTCATCTTCCTCCTCAGGTTGTGACTGCCATGGGGAAAACGTGGCACCCTGAGCACTTCGTCTGCACCCACTGCCAGGAGGAGATTGGGTCCCGGAACTTCTTCGAGCGGGATGGACAGCCCTACTGTGAAAAGGACTACCACAACCTCTTCTCCCCACGCTGCTACTACTGCAACGGCCCCATCCTGGATGTGAGTTCCTACCCGGCACCACGCCTGCTCAGCTCATCCCATCTTCACCGTAGCCCTCTGAGAGTGCAGGGGGCGCCATCGGAGCCTCAGAGAGGTCACATGCCTGAGGCTCATAGGGCCAGGGGACAGTGTGGCCGGATTCAAACCCACACCTGAGCCACAGTCTGTCCCAGTGCGTGTCCGGCAGCCCCACCTCCTTCACCTCCCATCTCGATTCCCTTCTGTGGAGACTCCCAGCACTCAGGAGCCTCGGCAGATACATGGAGTTGGATGCTGGCTGTCTCCCGCTCCCGCTCTGTGAACTTAGGAAATGCCTGGCCTCTCTCAGCCTGTTTCTTCACTTACAAAATGAGAGTCATAGGCTGGGCGAGCTGGCTCACGCCTGTAATCCCAGCACTTTGGGAGGCCTAGGCAGGCAGATCACCTGAGGTTGGGTGTTTGGGACCAGCCTGACCAACATGGAGAAACCCTGTCTCTACAAAAATACAAAATTAGCCAAGTGTGGTGGCTCATGCCCGTAATCCCAGCTACTCGGGAGGCTGAGGCAGGAGAATTGCTTGAACCTTGGAGGTAGAGATTGTGGTGAACCGAGATCACACCATTGCATTCCAGCCTGGGCAACAAGAGCAAAACTCCGTCTCAAAAAAAAAAAAAAGTGGTGGCATATGTGCCTGTAATCCCAGCTACTCAGGAGGCTGAGGCAGGAGAATCGCTTGAACCCGGGAGGCAGAGGTTGCAGTGAACCAAGTTTGCACCACTGCATTCCAGCCTGGGTAGTAGAGTGAGACTCTGTCTTAAAAAAAAAAAGGGAGTCACAGTAGAACCTGTGATGTCTACTTGGGGTGAGGATTAAAGGAGAGGGTGTGTATCTGGCATGTCCCATCCTCAGCAACTCTGCCTTCTTAGAGGCCTTCATAGCACAATTAGGAGAGACCCGATCTTGGGAGTGTTTTGCTCTGTGTGGCTATGAGCTGTGGGTGGAGGACGGCCTTGCTGGGAGTCTCGGTCATGAGATCTGTCCAGTGGGGTGGAGCTCAGCCTTGATCCACACTTTGTTTTCACAGAAAGTGGTGACAGCCCTTGACCGGACGTGGCACCCTGAACACTTCTTCTGTGCCCAATGTGGAGCCTTCTTTGGTCCTGAAGGTACAGGCTGGACTGATCGGCTGAATCGCCTTCTCTTAGGAGGGCTGGGGAGGTGGGGGTGGGAGACGCTGCTGAGGCTGGAGTCACGGTGGCTCTACTTGTGGAACCCTGAAAGAACTGTGCCTCCAAAACTGCCGCTCCCCAGGGTTCCACGAGAAGGACGGCAAGGCCTACTGCCGCAAGGACTACTTCGACATGTTCGCGCCCAAGTGTGGCGGCTGTGCCCGGGCCATCCTGGAGAACTACATCTCGGCCCTCAACACGCTGTGGCATCCCGAGTGCTTCGTGTGCCGGGTAACGAGCCCCTGACCTCATCTGGAGGGGGCTGGGAGCAGGCAGTGGGGAGAGAGGGGTCTTCTGCATTGTGCCCTCTGGATCCAACTCTGAGACCTCATTTGGGGTTAATAGGGGGAGCCGGCAGGGGGCCCAATGGGTCCTGGGCCAGGACTTGTACTAAGGCTGGGACAAACCAGGAGCAAGGTAGACATGTCCCCCTCCAGCCCCGTGCAGAGGCCCTGGCCATTCCTGTTAGGGAGGAGAGTGTGTGAGAACAGACTCGACACAAGTGGGTGGTGGTTTCCAAAACCACTGCATTCTGGGGCCCCACAGAGGTTATTAGGGATTCAAAAGGGCTCTCTGACCGAATGAGTTGGGGAAACACTGTTCCCTGCAAGACTTCTCAGAGCCTTTTCTTTCCTTTTTTTGTTTTTGAGATGAGGTCTCACTCTGTTGCCCAGGCTGGAGTGCAGTGGTGTGATCTCAGCTCACTGCAACCTTCACCTCCTGGGTTCCAGTGATTCTCCCGCCTCAGCCTCCCAAGTAGCCGGGACTACAGGCACCCACCACCATGCCTGGTTAATTTTTTGTATTTTTAGTAGAAATGGGGTCTCACCACATTGGCCAGGCTGTTCTCAAACTCCTGACCACAGGTGATCCACCTGCCTGGGCCTCCCAAAGTGCTGGGTTTACAGGTGTGAGCCACCACGCCCAGCCCCTCCCAGATCCTTTTCTACCTACATGTGCATGTGACTCTCTAATGAGAATCTGGGATACAGAGTTTGACCACAGACCAGTGTCAGCACCTGTGTTTCTGGGAGCATGTTACAGTCGCCTGGCTAAGCACCCAGGAGTCAGACCTATGTAAGATCCAGGCTGTGAACTCAGTAGCTGCATGACCCTGGACCAGTCACATCTGTGTGCCTCGGTTCCCTCCCTGTTGGGAGAATTAAATAATCCCAGCACTGTAGGAGGCCAAGTTGGGAGGATTGCTGGAGGCCGAGTTTGACCAGTATGGGCAATATAGTGAAACTCCCATCTCTACAAAAAAAAATTTTTAATATAACAAAAATAGGCCAGGTGTGGTGGCTCACACCTGTAGTCCCAGCACTCTGGGAGGCTGAGATGGGCAGATCACCTGAGGTCAGCTGGAAATTCAAGACCAGCCTGGCCAATATGGAGAAACTCCGTCTCTACTAAAGAAACAAAAAATTGGCCGGGCGCGGTGGCTCACGCCTATAATCCCAGCACTTTGGGAGGCCGAGGCGGGTGGATCATGAGGTCAAGAGATCGAGACCATCCTGGTCAACAAGGTGAAACCCCGTCTCTACTAAAAATACAAAAATTAGCTG
>CAUYOR010077173.1:0-11685 GCA_963573925.1 Callimico goeldii
CCATGCCCAGCTAATTTTTTGTATTTTTAGTAGAGATGGGGTTTCACCATGTTGACCAGGATGGTCTCGATCTCTTGACCTCGTGATCCACCCACCTCGGCCTCCCAAAGTGCTGGGATTACAGGCTTGAGCCACCGCGCCCAGCCGAAAAGCTTGTTTTAATTTACATTTTCACCACAAAATACTTAGGAATTTTTTAAAACTTGTGTTCTTCCTCTTGGTTGTTATATTAAAATGGACCCTTGTTTCACTAATTTAAAAACCATCTGAATGCTCTGTATCAGGTGGGGAAGAGAGCTATTCCTGGGAAGAGGCATCATCAGACTTAAAATCTGTTTTGAAACAATGGAACAAAACAGAATGTGAAAGATAATTCACATCAAGTTGATTGCTTGACATGACTGTGGGACATTCATTCAAACGGAACCCCCTAATATGGGTGTTGGTATATCATTAGAAATGCAAGGTTGGGGTACCTTCTGAGCACAGACGAACAGGTGTCACACTGAGTGGTTTTTCTGTTAATATAATGTTATCATACCTTTGTACTCTGACAATTGTACCATCTGGGAAAATGCTTTCTTCTTGTCCATCAGGAAATAAGTTTTTAACAGTCTGGTCAGGAAACGTGATTTCTTTTCTTCCATCTGGGAAATGTTTTTCTGTTTAAAAATTTACAGTAAGTATTTTTTGAAGGAAGGGAAAAATTTAATGAGAGGGTGGAGCAAGTGTGTACCTATTTGTCCACTTGAGAAATGTAAGACTTCCAGTCCCTTCGGGTACGTGGTATGAGTAGTCTGGGCAGCTGCGTAGTAGTAGATCTGTAAAGACACACAGTCAGTCAGTCTGCCTTTTCTCCAGAGATAGTTAAGCTCTGGAGGAGAACACTTCTGGAAACATACCACTCTCTGGTCTGGCATGACCTGCTTCACATCACCATTAAAGAAAGTGACAGTGATGGTCTTCCCGTCTGCACTCACTTCCTTCCGAGTTCCATTGGGAAACAGTATAACACGGCACCCATTCTTATAAAGCTTTTCCACCTAAAAAAACAACACAAGATGATCACCTTTTAAGAAAGATCTGCCTAATTCTCCTCCCAACTGCCTACTTTGAAATTTTTCATAATAAAATGTAAAACATTCACTCAAAAAATCCTTTATTTCATCAGGAGTAGCAAACTCATGATTTTCTAATTTTATCATTTCTTTTCCATGTATTAGCTGGAATTCATCTAAAAAAGAAAATCTTCCCTCATCAACGATTTGTTACCCTAAAGTAGATGTTGTACAGGGAAGTCTTAACTACTACTTTTGACTGTTGTTCTTAGTCCTTCCCTCATTCCTCAAGGCGAGCAGTGAACTCTCTAATTTCAATAGAAATGGACCAGATTAGGGCATTTGAAAAGTAAATTTTCCATAAACCTGAGGAAAAATTCCCTCATAACCTCATATATATCCTTTTCCCTTTAGCTGGAACCCCTAAGCTGTTTTCCCACTCAGAAACTTTCCTAAGCATAAGAATAAAACTATGTAGACTGGAGACAGGGAGAGAGGCCCCTGACTTGGGATTGGTATAAGAAAGGCTGCAAGCAAGGAAGACCTGGAATGAAGCTTTTAAGAAGTGCCAAGGATTACAAAAGCTTTGGAGTAGGAACAAAGATGATACAGAGATTATATGCTTTCTTTTGCTGACTCTCTGAATGAGAGAAATGCCAACTAAAGGCATGCTGTCCACGGAGCCATTATTTTAGATTCTCTATGTTTCAGCTACTTTCACCTATGTTTATTTTTTACAGAATTCATTATTTCAAAATATTTTTTAACCTTGCCATCAGGATGACTGATTTCTCCCTGTATGTCATGGTCTTCCTCCTCCTCTTTATATTGAGGATCTGGGACGTTCAGTGGTTCAAGTGGCTCCCTGGGAGAGGCAGCCTGTAAGCAAAAGATATTTCAAGCAGCTAAAACCTCTTCCAAAGCCAGACCCTGATATAGGGTTCTAGGACTAGTGTTTACAATTACATATATAACATTTATAACATTAAGTAAAAACTCTATACATGGTTTAGAAACTTTATTAAATTGATTTCAAGCCTGAGTAATGTACATTTGAATATATAAAAATAGAGATTTACTTGTCCCTTATCCGAATTGCCTAAATCACGAGGAGGTGCAGACTTGGATGTTCGAGATGGGTTGCCTATTAGAATGAAATTGTCAGAGTTAGATTTAATATGTAATAGAAAATTTTACTAGTATGATCAAACATTTCCTTAGTACACATCTTGTGAACTACTTTCCTTTATCCATTAGTTAAGGATGTCTTAATATTTTTCTTCACCAATTTGTAGTTCTCCAACCCAGGTACTTAAGTCCTAAATGGCCAAGAAAGACAGTATCTGTTCTCAGAGTTTACAATCCTGGGGAAGAGGCAGGTGATCAAATAGCCTAACAGACTCAAATATATATCAGGGACAATCACAAGGTGTGAGGTACAGATAAAAGAGGCATTTAAGATCTGTGAAATTTGGCTTGACCAAATAACTGGGTATTTAGTTAAAACATAAATGTCCTTGTGGCTATGGTCTAAACTTTTTATAATATGGCCAGCACATCAATCATGTAACTGTACTAACAACACATACATTACAAAATAAATACACCAACAACAAAGTGAGGTGAATCTCTAAAAAATACACTGAAGTGCCAGTATTTTCATCCTATGTGCCAATGGATCATACTGTAAACATTCAACTTGGAAGGGTCTCGACCAAGTGCCAGAATCTGACCTACATGTTAAAAAGTGTAATGGAGCTGGATGTTATGGGAGAATGGCCAGTAAGCTGCCAGGCACGCGAGGCGGCTGTGCTGTGCCTGTGAGACAGGAATGGTTCCATTACACCATGGGAAATCACTGATTTATAGGTCCCAAGTTACCACATATCAGCAATTCATGATTCAGTGTAACGAATAGATCCAGAAAACATCAACATCAAATGGATCAGTCTAGGGACTACTGGGAGTGGATGGTGAAGGGTAACAGAAGAAAGTACTTGGAGTACACAAGGGATTTGGGTTTGACTGAGCAAAGGGGCGGATGGCAGACAGGCTCGGGATAGCAGGAGTGCCCTGTTGGGGATGATAGAAGAATGTCATGCTTCACCCCCACAGATTATGTGTGCAAAGTAAACCAAAGCTGTGTGACATTTCTCATAACCCATCTCTAGAGAAAAGACTAGTATTCCCATTTTATAGGCAAAATAAGGCCAAGTGGTTAAAAACCTCCCAATGGTTGTCAACTAATAAAAGGCAGAACCAGGATTCAAACCCACTATATATCAAGTATAACTCTTCTCAGGCTGACTATGAATTGATAGATACTAAAGTATCTATCAACTGGGCAGGATAAGGAGAGGGGACCGTGGGCATGGACAGACTCCAGGTGCAAGCACACCGTCTAGAGGACTGTGTGAACCCACCTTACAAAATACAACAGGAAAGTGGGGACAGAGGAAGCTAGGGAATATACAGTGCTAGAATAGCTGGGTAGATACTAGGGGAGGGATGTTTATGATCCCAAGATAGGAGAAGAATTAAGAAACACTGCCCAGCCAGGTACAGTGGCTCAAGCCTGTAATCCCAGGACTTTGGGAGGCCAAGGTGGGCCGATCACGAGGTCAGGAGTTGGAGACTAGCCTGGCCCGCATGGTGAAACCCTGTCTCTATTGAAAGTATAAAAATTAGCCAGGCATGGTGGCATGCGCCTGTAATCAGGGGTTGAGATAGAATTTGCTTGAACCCAGAAGGCGGAGGTTGCAGTGAGCCAATATCGTACCACTGCACTCCAGCCTGGGCGACAGAGCAAGACTCTGTCTCAAAAAACAAAAAGAAGCACTGCCCAAAGGGAAAGACTAAAATTCAACTACTTAAGAATTGGGGTTCATCAAAAGATAATACTGTAAGATGGGTAAGTCAAAAAGATAAGCCACGGACTAGAAGAAGGTATCGGCAATGTATGTGGATTGTAAGTATACCACTTATACCAGGGGTTTCCAAATCCCACGGTATACCAGTCTGTGATCTGTTAGGAACTGGGTCACACAGCAGGAGATGAGCAGCAGGTGGGCAAGCCAACAAAGCTTCATGCTGTATTTACAGCTGCTCCCCATCACTAGCAGTATTGCCTGAGTTCTGCCTCCTGTCAGATCAGTGGCGGCATTAGATTCTCATAGGAGTGCAAACCCTATTGTGAACTGCGCATGTGAGGAATCTAGGTTGCGTGCTCCTTATGAGAATCTAATGCCTGATGATCTGTCACTGTCTCCTCTCCCCCAGATGGGACTGTCTAATTGCAGGAAAACAAGCTCAGGGCTCCCCCTTATTCTACATTATGGTGAGTTGTCTTAATTATTTCATTATACATTACAGTGTAATAATAATAGAATTAAAAGTGCACACACACCCCAGTCTGTGGAAAAATTACCTTCCCTGAAACTGGTCCCTGGTACCAAAAAGATTGGGGACTCCTAACATATACTACCAAAGTGAGCACATGCTATTAGAAAAATGGCACCAATAGACTTGTTCAGTGCAGCGTTACTACAAATCTTCCGTTTGTAAAAAACGTAGTTTCTGTGGGCACAATAAAGCAGAGCACAAGAAAATGAAGTGTGCAATAAAGAAAAGCCACGGACTCCATGGAGGGGCAGTTGTGGGCTGCCACTAATCTATATCTTTACGCAGGTGGTGGTAACCCAAGTATTGGCTCTGTTAATTGTCAAATTGCATATGTTTTATCTTTTCTAAATTTATTTCACAAAAATAATTATTTAAAATTCCCAGTAGATTAAAAACTCAGATGTGAATGCAGAAGTGCATAGAAGAAAACGGTATATTTATGATCTGAGGATTGAAAAAATTAAAGTCATGAAAACCAAAAACTATTTTAAAAGACTGGTAAATTCAACATTACAAGGAAAACACATAAAAAGCCCAGACTGGGAGAAAATATTAGCAGTGCTTGTAACTGACAAAGGATTAATATGCAGAATAATTATAAGGAGAAACACGCACACATACGCCCCAAAATTTTAAATGGACAAAGGAAATGAATGGGCAGTTCACAAAAGGGAAACCTCAAATGCTGACTGAATGTAAGAAAACATGCTCACAGGGCCTTACCAATAATGATCATGGAATGAACCACCATTTTACATCAACTGGCCAGATCAAGTGTTTGCAAGTATGAAGAGCATACTCTGCTGACAGTAAAAAACTGGTACAACCATGTTGCAGAGCAAAGGGAAAACCTCCAGCCGACATGCCCCAACATCCTACTCTTCATATGTATCCTAGAGAAGCAACAGGATCAAGACACGCTCTGCAGCCCTACTCATTATCATGCAAACCTAACTGTCCATCAGCAGGAACACTGAACTGCAGAAGTATGCAATCTATAGAACTATTAAAATCAGTCAACTGGAAATTTTATGTGTTAAGATGGGTAAGTTATACAATATTGAAAGAAAAAAAATTGCAGGACACAGAATATGAAACAACATCACAGGCTGAATGTCCCTTATCCAAAATGCTTGGAAACAGAGTATCGCAGATTTCCTTTTTTTTTCCCAAGTTTTGGAATATTTGCAAATACTTACTGATTGAGCATCCCTAATCCACATTCAGAATGCTCCAATGAATATTTCCTTTGAACATCATGCTTGCCCTCAAGTTTCGGATTTGGGATATTCAACCAGTATATCAATTTATGAACACAACATGGTAAAAGAATTTAAAAAACAAGCATGAATCATTATCACGGTAGAAATTAATTGGAGGAATAAGATGATGCACAGGAGCTTCAATTACAATGTTTTATTTCTTAAGTTGGGTGTAAATTCTTTATATTCTGAAATGCTTTATAAAAAGATCATGCAGTCTCTTACCTTGCATTGGCAAATAATTTTTCTTGTATTTTTCTACCTGGGTTCCTGAAGAAATCTGACTCTTTTGAAATCGAACAGATGTGTTCTATAGTATAAGAGATAATTTTTTATTTAAAATGAGTGTTAGTCTGAGTGTTAATATACCAAGTGAAACTAATAAAAATCAACTAGTAAGGAGAATGCTGTGGGTTTTGCTTATTCATACTGTTTTCATTTACACAAGAGGCCAAAGCAAACAGGCTGTTATCTAGGAAAGACAGTGTGTGCACACACACACACTCCTTTAGACATTCATTCATTCTTCAAGTTAGAACACAGCAGGCAAGGTAACCTGAACCATCTTCTCCGACCATTACAGAGCAGCCAAGGAGCACACAGGCCCGAAGTTCATGGTGTTCAAGGACAAAGCCTCTCTTGGGTGCTCCCCACTCACACTCCCACCAGGACAGTCCAGTTGAGCCCAGCTCTCCCTGAGACTACCACTGAGCACTCCCCGTGAGGATGAGGTGGGGTGAGTCCTCTCTGCACCCCACCTCCATTTCTGGCCAAATCAAGCCCCAATATTACTTGCCCCAGCCCCCGCCAGGTCCCTCCCTGCCAGGAGATGATGCTTCCAGCCCTGTCCTTGATGTCCTGCCTCAGCTCCACACCCCAGTGGTCAACCCTAGAACTTTTCATTATCAATACTGTCAACATCTGTAATTATCAGTAACCATAAAATTATCAATTTCAAAGCATTCTACTTACAAAGTTCCAGAAGGTGGGGCATTCTACAAAATAATCAGCCTGGTCTCTTCAAAAGTCAATGCAATTTAATAAAATGCTAAAACATTTAGGGCTGAGATGCCATGATTCCTGCAACTACCTTCAAATGGTTTGGTGAAACATAGACAAAACTATGGCAAAATGTTTTTAGTGGTTCAATCACAGTGGGTATCCAGGTGTTTACAGTACTATTCTTTCACCTGTTCTCTATTTTGAGAAGCTTTCATACACAGAATGTAGGGGCAGCAAGGAGAAGAACACTACTTTCTCACTACTCTCCTGTCTTTGCAGCTCATTGTTAATCCCCGCCCCTGACCATGCTCACAGCTGACAGGGCCCTTCGGGTCCCTGACCCCCAGTGCTTGCCATGTCCTGAAAGCTTCCCAGCCCACGCACTCCTCAGGTAGCTGAAGTATGTGCTGCACAAAGCACTCTTGTCACACACACTGCCAGCTTCCCTCCCTTTGCTCACTTGGTGGCATTCACTTGGCTGACCACAGCTGAACAAGAAAACAGTATGAGCAATTCTCATTTAAAATTTTTGGTCTCCAACCCAGGCGGGCCTGAGTGCAGCCACAAATCAATCTATTCCCCCAGCTTCTGCTTTCGTTCACAGAGACAACCTCTGGCTTTCTGCATCTCTTCCCCTCCTGCCGCCTCTGCCCTCACAGGAGGCTGAGCTGTGCCTTCACCTCCCACCTTTGGGCATGAAGGCCATCGCCTGGCCATAGCCTGCCCTCCACTCACTGCCCCAACCCAGCTCCTCTCACTTAGCCAAGTATGGGGCTTCTGCAATTCTTCCACTTCCTCCTGCATCAATATTGTCCTCTACACTGAATCAGTCCGACCAATACACACACTACTGTTAACTTCATCAACTTTCTCCTATGGACACTACCCCCATGTCCTTAATTTACTACAAAACTACTCAACAAAGCTGTTATCCGCTCCTAACCAATCAGGCTTTCCTCTTCAACACTCCAGAGAAACAGACCTTCTCAAGGCCCACAGTTCTTTCTCTCTACCTGGTAAACCCCATGGCCGGTTTTCAGTCCTCCTGAATAGCTGCCACACCCAACAAAGGTAGCTACTCTCCTCCTTGTGGCCCTTTCTTCACTGGCTCTCAGGACATCACACAGCCTCCTGTTCTCTGGCTGCTCATCAGCTCCTCCCTGCCCACTCACACCCCGGCTGGCCTCTCCCAGCCCCACGCTGGATCACACATTTGGACAACCCTGGGTGTCTGTCACCAGCTGGAGCCCGTGCTGCCATGTGAAGCTGCGTGGTCGGACCTCCCATGTGTCCAAGCCTGAGCTCCTGGTGGCCATGTGATCTCTTCTTGCGGTCACTCTTAGGCAATAGGACCTTCATGAGACCAAAACACAAAACTAAGCACAGCTGAGGCCATTCCTGACTCATTCCTTGCTGTCACCACCAACCACACACAGAGAGCTCAACAAACACAGTCTGCTACTCTCCTCCCACCACTGCCACCCCGTCCCCCCAGCCCCACTGCATTCCTGGTGTGGCCCATGCTCCCTTCCACCTGTTCTTGGTCTACAGCAGACGGAGCTAAAATTACAGGCCCAGCCGCCGCTCATTCAGAGCCCTCCAGACTCCCACTCACTCAAAAAACGCCCCAGTGCACGCTGCCATCTGTTAGGAATCCCATCCACTGCCGACTGTCTCATCCTGCCCCAATGGCTGCCTCCCCCACTCCGCTCCTCACCCATTACTCCGACTGCCCAGTCTCAGGCCCACTCAAGCGCTGCTGCAGGCTAGGGCTCCTCTACAGACTCAGCCGGCCACCCAGGCCACTCCTCACACACACTTCCCAGGCCTCCCACCCAGATGGCAACGCCAGTCCGCCCTGCTTCTCCTTAGCTCTCATCACCATCTCACACACCACGTGCTTTATCATTTAGCTCGTTACAGTCTCTCTTCCACCACTGGAACATAAGCTTCATAAGAGGAAGGGATTTTGTCTGTTTGTCACTGCTGTACCCCAACATCCTAACACCTGGATGTTCATAGAGAGAAATGAAAGACCAATTACTTGATTAAAAGGGTCACATGTGTGCGACTCTCAGCCAAACTCTCCCTGGTCTGTTTTAACAGAGATGATCTGCCTACTGTGGTAAACCTCCTCTGTAGAAATTAGCAAAATGAGTCTACAAAGCACCTGTTTATAACAATGCTTGAGAAATCTTTTTAGTTGTGATAAATTAGTATCACATAAAACTCACCGTCTTCAGCATGTTTCAGTGCACACGTCAGGGGCGTTAAGGATATATGTGCGGTATAGTGCAACCATTGCCCTCCGTCCAGCTCCAGGACGCTTTCCATCTCACAAGATGGCAACTGTCTGCATTCAGTCACTCCCCACTGCAGCCCCCATCCTACTTTCTGACTCTATGAATTTGAATGCTCAGATACTTAACCTCCCGCTGGCCTGACACAACCCACCAGCCTCCCCACCTACCGTGAGCTTGTCCTTCTTCTCCACCTCCAGGCTGCTCTCTATGGCTTCTGCTCTCTTCCAGGCATCCAGTCGGAATCTTTCCATCACTTTTATTTCTTCCCGGAGGTCTGTGTTCTCTCTGACTAACATTTCTATCTGGCTTCGGAGACGGCCGTGTGTACTTGACCATTTGGTTTCCTTTCGTTTCAAATCTTCCCGTAAATCTGCTATTTGCTGTTTTAAAGCCTCTCAAAAAGAAAAAAAAAAAGCATTAGTACATTACTGGAATTAAAACAACAGAATAATAGAGACCCAGCAATGACACAGAATAGTCAGCCAGAAAGGAAAGGCTTAGTCAATAGACGATATTCTAAGACCACTGTGGGTTTTCAGGGCCTCCTGAAATCAAGACAGGGGGTGTGGGGGAAGTGTCAACACAGACCATCAGCAAAACGATTTCCAGAAGCCAGGAGAAAGGGAGGCAGACAGCCCATGGGAGCTGACAGCAGAAACCTGCCATGAGCTAGGAAAGACCTCACCTGAGCTATGAACTGAAAGGGATCCGGGGAGATCCGGAAAAGAAGAAATGCAACAGGAGCTCATGGAGAACTGAAGGGGTAGAGCTAAAGAATAAGAGTCCAAAGTCAAAACTACCTGCCCTAGACACTATCTGAAATTCATGAGAAGAAATAAGTTTCAAGAAAAGGAGTTGTTTTAGGTAGACTAAAATAAGGAAGAAATCGCTGGAAATGTCTAGAAGCAATTTGAGATCACGTGCAGCTGCAACTTATGGGGACTGACGGAGAGCCGAGGAAGAAGCAGGGCACCGAAGCCTGGTGGTGAGGCAGCAGGCAAGGCCGGCCCACACCCCTGCACCTCAGCAACCCCTGTGGCAGCCACATGGCAGTCCAGTGAGGATGGAGAGGACATCAGGGCCCCACCGCAGAGGGTGTGGACTTTGGATTGGGTGACATCAAGGTTCACATCTGAGTTTTCTGACTTGAAAGCTTAAAACAGGGCCCACAACCTTCATGAACATCAGGTTCCCGATTTGTGAGATGGATTATGAACAATAAATGAACAATTTCCGTTAAGCATTTTATCATGCAGGAAGATGGACTTAACATTAAAATAGTAAAATACAAGTCTAAATGGGTTTAGAATTCAAGAGCAATGAATATTTACGAGAGATCTATTATCAGGCACTATCACAGGCCCTAGAAATAGTAAGAACAAAGCCTCACCTCAAGAGGCTCACTCTGCCAGGAACAGTGGGAGGGTGATGGGAGAATGGGAGGGTGGCTGGGGCAGGTGAGGGGGTGACAGGAGAGTGGGAGGGTGGCTAAGACAGGTGAGAGAGTGGCAAAGGCAGGTGGGGTGACGGGGGAAGAGTGGGTAGCTGGCCGGGGCGCGTGGAGAGGCAGCATGACATGTGCTGGGTATCAGTGAACAGAGCTGTGGGAGGCAGTCCTTTGGAAAAGCAACAGGAGGGCTCCTGGTTCAGTGCCAGCGCTGCAAGGTGCTAGTGCAGGTGACAGGTAAATGGCAGGAGGACTGTCCAGGGACAGGAAGGGGAAAAGAGGCCCAGTCACACAGGGACTGAGGCTCTTAGAGGAAGGAAAGGAGAAGCATATAGAGGGGTCTGAGCAGAGGGGATGCGTGGTCACCTTCTGGACCGACACCATAGGGATAGGGCAAGAGAGGAGGCTGGGCCGCCAGCAAGTCATTAACCCGGAGGTGGCAACTAGAATCCGGGTGGACTTTGTCAGAAAAGCATGGAGTGGAAGAGCAAGAGAAGCCTGGAGAATGATTCGAGACCTCTGGCCTAAGCATGGGAGAGGAAGGCAGCAGGACAGCCACTGGCAGAGGGCCACGGATGAAGCGTGGGGTTTATGGTCGGAGTAAGGCACAGGGGCATAACAGGGGCTGTGTCAGAGCCACGGAGTGATCGGAGGCCGCGCTGCAGGGCTTGCGGAGAAAACAGCAGGTGAGATTTGGAGATCTGGGCACAGTGAATATGGGCAAGACTTTCAAGGAGTTCTGCTGTAAAGGAAAACCTTGGGCTGTGGGGTCCAGTGAGTTTTGTTTAAAGAAATGCCAGCCAGTAGTAAGGACGGGGAGGCTGGAGGAGTAACACGCGGTGGAGACAGGGCAGGGCGGAGGTGGGGGTGGGGGACTCTGTGGGTGGGAGGCGCCCCTGGGGGCCAAGGGAATAAGAGGCAGCAGCCAGGCAGAGGGAGAGAAGGGAGCCCCTAGGCTGGGGGACTGGTGAGAGCCCAGACCCAGACAGACGGGAGAGGAGCCGGGAGGAGAAAGGGGTAGAGGAAACGACCAGCAGAGCCCAGCAGGCCTGGGGGCAGGTGGGATCCACCGCTGGGGCGCAGACTTCCAGCACAGTGTGAAAGCTCAGAGGCATCCTGGTCAACATGGTGAAACCCCGTCTCTACTAAAAATACAAAAAATTAGCTGGGCATGGTGGTGCATGCCTGTAATCCCAGCTACTCAGGAGGCT
>CAUYOR010077174.1:0-32293 GCA_963573925.1 Callimico goeldii
CCCTCCCTCCCTCCCTGGTTCCCTCCCCTCTTTCTCCCTTCCTTCCTTCATTACTTCATCCCTTCCTTCCTCCCTAACGTCCTCCTTCCCTCCCTTCCTGCCTTCCTCCCCCACCCCCCCAAATAAATAAATAAATAAATAAATAAATAAATAAATAAATATAATTTATAACAAATACATTTTAATTCTGATACACAAATTACCACTGGAGTTTAAAGCCTGTGTATTCACATTAATTAATTTATTTCTTCAAAATTAAATCTAGGTATTTGTGAAATTTCTATTTGAGGTAAATATAAGAAACTTTTAGAATTATAGAAGAAAATGCATCAAAATAGCAACTATACCTAATACATAATTCCCCAGTCTATATGTTAAGATGAACTTAGAAATATATATTTGGTGTTTCCACAGCTGTTCAGTTTACATAAAAATAATTTGGTATTTCTATTTAGGACCAATTTGTGTGACTTATTTTCTATTAATATCTTGCACAAAAACACAAATAGAAGTTTACCTTTACCTAAGGTTTTACCACCCCACTTTTGGTTTTATAAAGGTATTTAAGAGGACAAATCATTTCAGACTTCATTGCAACATGAACCCATTAGGTCTTACAATATTTTCATATTCATTCTTCTTTTTTTCTTCTACCCACACTGGAGTGCATGGCACAATCTTGGCTCACTGCGACCTCAGCCTCCTGGGTTCAAGCAATTCTCCTGCCTCAGCCTCCCAAGTTGCTGAGATTATAGGTGCCCACCACCATGACCAGCTAATTTTTTATGTTTTTAGTAGAGATGGGGTTTCACTATGTTGTCCAGACTGGTTTTAAAACTCCTGACCTTGTGATCAGCCCCCAGCGGCCTCTCAAAGTGCTGGGATTACAGGTATGAGCCACCGCATCTGGCCTTATATTCATTCTTATTCCTGTATGTTGCATAGATTCAAGATGCAAGGCAGCCTATAAAAAATCCAACACTTGATAAGGAAGGCCAGGCCTAGCAGTATATTTGGATACAGTGATAATATAAACTTCTTTTCATTCTCCTTTAATATCTGTTACATTTAATTCACAAATTTTTACCTATGCTATAACACAATAATCTGTAGTCTTATAGAATGATCAAAAATCTATCAGTACAGAGATATTAAATAAGTCAATACATGAGAAATAAAAAAAAAATTAATGAACTTCAAAATTGTATCATACCTTCATCAGTATTCTGCAGTTCTCTAAAAGTTGTATAAAAATCGAAGGGTAGGATTTCTATTGAATGATATAAAATGTCAAAGAAGGAGGAAACATGAGAGGATATATTAATATATTATAGTATGAAGACTGAAAGCAACATACGGTGGGACTCCATGATCATTATTCGTGGCTGATTTACTATTAGAATAGCACAGATAACAGAAGTTGTGAACATGATTACATGATATTCTCACTTTCTGAACACCTTGAAAAAATACATCACAATAACACTTGATTCCTCAAAGGAGCAAAAGCGTGTTATCAATTTAGAAAGTAAATTGAAGATATAAGGGAATGAAGCTTTCTGAAATGTTTGAAAAGAAACATCCCAAAATATTTCACAGAATTTCGGAGAAACTGAAAAATATACACTGTGCATTATAATGGCCAGATATGTAACTCTTAGATGCCGAATGATATAAGGCAAGATAATTTTGTTTATTTTATTTTGCTTGTTTTCATTGCCTTCTCCTCCTAAACAATGCATGCAAACAATAAGCTGTGTTTTTTCTAAAAAAAAAAGTTTCAGATATTGAAATAAAAGCCTAATAATTAATTGGAAAAAATATTTTATTCTTTTTTTCAGCATAGTTTGAACTTTATGACTAAAGTTCAGCATTGAGGAACTTCTCTTTTATAACTTGTCTAAATGTGAAGAATTAGAACTTTACTAGCTTGAAGCTGATTTCAGAGGAAGTTTAGAAAGTGGTTCACAAATCATTTTCTTAGTTTCAACCAAAGCTTGAAGGCTTGCATTTAATTGAAAATGTTAAAGTTTCATTTCAGGCTTCAGAGATCAAATCTTCGGAGAAAAGAAGGGCAATTTAAAGACAATTATGTTCTTTGGAATGTAATATGAAATCGTCCTTATTTTCAAATTAAGGATTTCCATATTAAGATCACCTCTAGATTAGTGACTGGTAAATAGTACATTGCTGACATGAATACCTGTGGGTACCTTTAAAAGAGCTATAAGTTAATCAGTTTCCTACCACATGCTGGCTCTTTAATGAAGAATGATGCTCTGCCTAAATTTAAAGGGACTTAGTGCTCTGATCCTACAAATTGATTCCAACTATAGACACATTTCTCTCTAAAGCACAGCTACGGTAGTAAAAGTTTTAGGCTTGTAGTCAGAAGGCTGACATTCAAGTCTTATTTGCGCTAATTTACTGGCTGCTTTACCTTGCACATTTGTTTAAATCATTTGGGGATCATTATCTCCAAACCTGTAAAAGTAATATTTCTACTGGCAATTCTTACAATGGGCCCTATAAAATTTTAGTCCTGTTTCCCTTCAGACCATAGCTTGGGAATAAACTGAAATTATGTATGTCATAGCAATTAGTAAGTTGTACATTGCTATACAAATGTTTAAAAAATGGCATTTTTCAGATCTTATGCACATCAACTAAAACATTAAAGAATGATCAATGATTGCAGGCTAATTCAAATGTAGTCTGGTGAAATTTATGTGTCAACTTGCCTGGTGCCTAGATATATGTTCATACATTATTCTGGATGTTTCTATATGGTTATTTTTGGATGAGATTAACATTTAAGTTGATGGATTTTAAGTAAAGCAAATGGCCCTCCATAGTGCAGGTGGGTCTACTCCAATCAGTTGAAGTCCTGAATTGAACAAAAGAATGACTTCCTGCCAGCAAAAGAGAATTCTTCAGCAGATGAACTGCAGTATCAGCTTCTTCCTGGTTTCCAGCCTGCCAGCCCATCCTGAGAATTTTACTTTTTTTTTTAATTGGTATGTTAAAATCATACAGGAAGCGTTGTTAAATAAGAAATGGTGTTACACTTTCTTTGAGTTACATTTGTGAGGATATGTTTTTAATATATGTTCCAAAATTGTATGAGATTCCTAAAAATCTGATATGGACATCCAGTGTGGTTGTCGAGTCCTCTACGAGCCTGGGGTGCACTGACCAGAGTACCTTGCGTCCATTCATGTCAGTGTCCGTAGTGTCAGTCACCTCATGGTTCTTAGAAGAATACTTGAGCTCTACTCTGCAGTGTCTGAAGTTGCTGGATAAGTACCTGCTCTATATACTGTTGACTAGGAAACTGTAGTTCACTCACTGTCTTCTTATGGGGACCTTACCCTTCAACTCTTTCCTCTTGGCTTTCACATCTTGTGTGGGGAGTTTCATGGTAACAGTTTGCCTGAGATTACAGGTGAAACCAGGGAACAAAGTGGACTTCGAAGGCATCTCCTTAGAGTGAGACTTCGCTTCTTTCTCTTTGGTAGCACTTTCCTGCCAACTTCCATAAACACGTAAGCCAATTCCTTAAATAAGTTAATAAATAAATATCCTATTTGTTCTGTTCTGCAGAGAACTCTGACGAATATATAGCACATAATCATATTAAAACTGATAGAAATTGCAGTTATGTAATACTGTAATTTTATATAAGAACACTTTTACCTTTTGCAAGATACTTATGTTTTATACTGCCTTAGTATTCATTTTTAAAATTACAATCTATGGTGGATGATGTTTAGCTTCTCAAATAAGTAGAATTCTTATAATATGTTTCTTAAACAAAACAAGTCATTAACCCACATCCTAAGACAGAGTTTTACCTGTTCCCCAAAGTTTTAACAGAGTCTGCCACTCAAAGTAGCACTCTCTCTACTCTTCTCAATGCATTGAAACACTCTTTGCATAGAAGGGGTTCTGTCTAATTTGTTCTCAAGTTTCTTTCGTGAGAATAGGGCATCTCTATTAAAGAATGTGGCTACTGCCACCCATTGTACTAGTTTCATAGGCCAAGTATTATTTGACATCAACCGTTAGTCATTCTGTCCCCAAAATAATGTCTGCCAGAAATAAAATATTTGAATCCAGTCATTTCTAAACATGACCCTCATCCTTTCATTCCTTTGAAAGCTATTCCTCCCAATCTCATCTAAATTTTATGCTCTCTTCTTTCCTTTTCTTCTTAGAGCACAAAAACTTCCACTTCCTGGAAGCTGATAAGATGGATTCCCCTTCAGTCCTTGTCTCTGCTGTATGGAACCCTTGCACCATTGGAAGTAAACCTAACCACCCTCTCCTTTTTACACTGTTTTCTGTTACCTGCTTGCTTCGACTAGCACTTGGTCCTCAGCTGAGAGCACATTCCCCTGTGGTTCTCTCCTGTTGAATTTTTCCTACCATACATGATTCAGAGAGCCAGGAGCAGATTTAGACCAACTGACCAACTTCCTTTCCATACAAAGTCAAGATTCATTTAACTCCTCTGGTCTGGGTTAGTTACAAATATTCATTGTTCCCAAAAAACCATATCTATGTGTCTATTTTCATAGTTATTCACAATTGCCTATGTATTAAACTGTTTTCACTGTCAATTGTGACTTATTTAAAGGAAGAAAGATGTGTTGTATTTTATAGCTTCAAAACTTTACAGTGATACCTAAATAGTGAATAATACATAAGTATTTTCTAACATAATATAAACAAATTAATATATGAGTGAGTAAAAAATAAAATATTATCTTGTTAGACATACAATTAAGTTAATTCACTGGTTAATTTGCATGAACAATGTCAAGTTTGGTTAACATCTAGGATTTTACTGTAAATGTGATGGCCTAGAAGTATATGTGACAGAAAAGGTTTGAAATAAGATCAGAAGTATTTTGTTTCCTTTTCTTCTTTTTTGAGACAGAGCCTTGCTCTGTCACCCAGTCCCAGGCTGGAGTGCAGTGACACAATCTCCACTCACTGCAGCCTCCACCTTCCCAGTTCAAGAGAGTCTCATGTCTCAGCCTCCCAAGTAGCTGTGATTACAGGTGTGCACCAACATGCCCAGCTAATTTTTGTATCTTTAGTAGAGTCAGGGTTTCACCATGTTGGCCAGGCTGGTCTCGAACCCTGACCTCAAGTGATCCACATTCCTTGGCCAGGATTATTACAATTCAAGGTGAGATCTGGGTGCGGACACAGCCAAACCATATCATGGTAATTCTCATGGCATTGCAACCAAGGACCATATGAAAAGACATTTTTGCAATGGTTCGAGACTTGGGAAAGGCAATAACCAATACTTGGCAAACTCAAATTGCAAAGTGGTACCATAAAGCACAAAACAGGACTCAGCATTCTAACAGGCTAGAAAAGCACTTAGGAATCTCTCTGGGCCTGGAGAGATGCCCAGTGAGAATGAACTGAGAAAGTGATGATTGACTCTTAATCGTCTGTTATTGTGGCTGTGACACACAGACCCATTGGCAAACTTAAGCATTCTAGTGCAAAGGGAGATGATTTTACTCCCTTAATTGGAAATCCAGGAAGAGAATATCTTTCAAAGTGCTCCACAGTCACCTGAGGAACCTTAGAGATGAAAAGAGTATGTGAATTAAAGGTAGAGGGTAGAACTTGATTATACCCTGTAGGAATGGTCATGACTCAGGAAAGTGGTTAGGCCAGGGGTACATTTTCAGGACTTAGGCACTAGAATGCATCTGTGATTTTTAGAACTCATAGTGTTCTAACTTCAACACACAAAAGTAACAAAAACAGAGCAGTATATGCTTGGGTATACCTAGTAGGTATAGTGAGAACAGAAATAGAAAAGTAGGAAATGCTATAACAGTCAAGTCTGTTAAGAAACTGAAGAAGAGCAGTAGTTGATCCTCCTCTCCACCAGCATTTAATAACACTTAAACTTCCTCAGCAGCCTTGGGGTAAAAGTGAGAAAGAAGAGAATTAAGAATTTGAGCATAGTAGTTGCCACACTTAAAATTTATTCATTTACTTTTATTACCTTTTTTTAAATTTTATCCCCTCCCTCCCTCTCTTCTTCCTTCCTTCCTTTTTCATTCCTCCCTTCCTCCCTCATTTGTAATTTAACAGACATGACTACCTTTTATATTCAATTTTTTTGAGTGAGGATTTATATTACTTAAGCTATCTGCACAGAACAGAGTGTAGGGTATGGTAAGTGGTTAATAAATCAGTATTTTCTTAACAGTGAAGATGAGAGTAAACTCTGCGTTTTATAGTTTAAATTTCCACGACTAAATTTTAAGATCAAAATATACCTCTTCCCTTTTAGAAAGTGATGGATTAAAAATTGTAAAATGTTATTACATTGGGTGGAATTATTACAAGTTGAATTTAGTACATATATATTCTGAAAAAAATAGTTTAGATCACCTCATAGATTATAATAATTGATTTCAACAGCCTATTATCAGCAACAAGATACTTTAGAAACTGGATGTTTGTAGATGAACTAAATAGTATAGAAGCTGCAAAGGTTGATTTGCGCTTTACCAGCTAAAGCTGTCCATGTGTAACTTTAATTAAATGTGGGAAAATGTGCTTTCTTAATGCTGCAGGGTAATTGGAAAAAATAAAAACAACATTTGATAATGAAATGTGCCTCTTTTTCGTACCAAGAGACAAATGCAAAATGTTTTGAATCATATATTTAATAAGTTGCATTTATTTTCATAGAAAATATGGCCTCAATGCTTCTTCAGCTATCAAAACACTAAAGGGACCTTACATCCCATTGAATATATTACATTCTCATATCAGTAATTATTTCTATCACTAGTATAATAGCTATTCTAATTAAGGTTACATTTATTGCCAGACTCAAATTATGCTTTTTGAAAAATACAGCTAAAATTTCTCATCATCATTCATTTAAAAAATATCTCATTTTGACATCTGTGCCTCAAGCAATCTGATAAAATCTAAAATCAAAACATATTTACATTTTGAAAGACTGATTTTAGGTAAAAAGCAGTTTAGGTGAAAATGTTTAAAGACATCATGTTGACTTATTTTTATTCAAAGGTCAAAGAGAGTTTTTATCAAAATGTAATAAATTGGCATGATCATTTACTACTATTTTATTATTTTAATATATTTGTTTTTAGTGAATGTGAAAATACTAAAAATCTCAATTCTTGTTAATAATGTATTTTAGTATTTCTCAGGCACAAGATTTAGAAAACACAAGAAATTTATTTTCATTTTCCTTTTACCTAAGAAAGCATCTGATGATAAATGTATTGATTATGGACTAATTTCAAATTATTTTATCATGATCTATTAGTTTCTTAATGCTGCTGTAATGAAGTATCACCAACTGGGTGACTTAAAACAACAGATTTTTTTCTCTCTCATAGTTCAGAAGTCAAAACTATGAAATCAACATGTCAGTAGTGGTAGTTTCTTTTGGAGACTCTGAGGGAAAATCTTTCTCTCTTCTAACTTCTAGTGATGTTCAGAAATCTTTGGAATTCCTTGGCTTGTAGATCACTCCAGTTTCTCTGCCTTCATATTCACATGGCTTCCTCCATGTGCATCTGAGTGTTTTTTAAGTTCCCCCTCCTTAAAAGTTTCCCTGAATAGATTCAGGGCCTGCTCTACTCCAGAATAATCTCATCCTAACCAATTACATTTGCAATGACCTGATTTTTAAACAAGATCACATTCTGAGGCTTTGTGTAGACATAAACCTTGGAGAACCATATTAAATTTGGGGGACACTATTCATTCCAGTACAATATGATTTTTCCAAAATTCATGTCTGTCCCATGTGCAAAATACTTTTACCCCATCCCAACATATATTTTCGAAGTCAAGTAGCCTGTCAATCCATTTTCTTTCTTTTTTTTTTTTTTTTTTTTTTGAGATGGAGTCTTGTCCTGTTGCCCAGGCTAGACTGCAGTGGTGTGATCTCGGCTCACTGCAACTTCTGCCTCCTGGGTTCAAGTAACCCCAGCCTATCAAGTAGCTGGGATCATAGGCATTTGCCACCGTGCCCAGCTAATTTTTGTATTTTTAGTAGAGATGGGGTTTCACCATGTTGGCCAGGCTGGTCTCGAACTCCTGAACCCATGATCCACCCTCCTAGCCTCCCAAAGTGCTGGGATCACAGGTGAGAGCCTCTGTGCCCAGCCTGAGCCACAATGCCCTCCTGAGCCACCGTGCCTGGTCATTTTCTACCAATTGAGCCCTCAGAGTTTGAGGGTCTTTCTTTCATTTTATTCCATATTTGTCTTCTTTAGTTCATTTTGGCAGTTTTTTAATTGGCTTAACATTCTTAAAACCCTTGTTGGTCATTTGTATATGTCAAGGGGATCCATGTTATTAGACACAAAGATTCTCCACAGATCCTTCCTGGATGACCTCAACTATATTCCTAACTTCTGATGAGATTGTTTACTGGATACATGAGTGTCCTGGTTTGTCTTGTGTTGCTATAAAAGAATACCTGGCACTGGGTAATTTATAAAGAAAAGAGGTTTATTTAGCTCGTAGTTCTTCAGGTTGAGCTGTTCAAGGGAATGTACCTGGCTTCTGTCTAGGTTTTCTGTACTGTCATCACATGACACATGTAAAAGGGGAAGTGAACACTTCAAAAAATAAAAAGAAAAAGAAAAGAAAATCTAAGGGATGCCCTGCCTTTATAATAACTTACTCTTGTGGGAACAAATGCATGCCTGTGAGAAGTAATCTAGTCTCATGAGAGTGAGAACTAACTACTGCAGGAAGAGAAGCAAGCCATTCATTAGGGACCTGCCCCAAAAACCCAAACACCTCCCAGTAGGCTTCACCTCTCAACACTACCACATTAACAATCAATTTCAACATCAATTTTGCTAAGGGCAAAGAAATCATATCTGAACCATTGCACATAAGTCACATATCTAATCTCTCCAGTAGAAGTTTGACTAGCCATCCATTTCCTCAAGAGCACCCTGTGACATCTTTTGCAATACAGGCTGAGAATTTTTCAAATGATCATGTTCTGGTAACTTTTTGCTTAGCATTTCCTTCTTAGTTTATTTCTTTCACCTGGCATTTTAACATAAGAAGCAAAGAGAAACCAAGACACACCTTCTATAATTTGCTTTATAAAGTTTATTGTAAAAGCATTCCATATTTGAATACATTGTTTTAGATAAACGCATTTTCACATGACACCTATATTGAGGCAAAAAAAAAATCTTCGAACATTGAAGTTAATACAATATTATCACGATTGTTTCTAACATTAATGTTGTGTAAAATATCATATTGTTTTGGCACCTAGACTTTGTCCTCAATTTACAATGCTTTGACTCACAACGTTTCAGCTTCACAATGCTTGCAAAGTGTTAAGCCTTCAGTACAAAGTGATCTGATATTCTAGGAATGCTGGGTAGTGGTAGTAAGCCACAGCTCCCGGTCAGCCCCACAGTAATATTCTACAGCGTACTGTGTTATCAGATGATTTTGCCAGCTGCAGAGTAATGTAAGTCTTCTGAGTACATTCATGATAAGCTAGGCTACACTTTGGTGTTCAGTGGGTTAGGAACATGATGTGCATTTTAAACTTAAAACATTTTCAACTTATGATGAATTAATCAAGATGCAATTCCATTGTAAATCAACAAGCATCTTATATATGTAGATTAATGTGTGTGAAGTTTAAACTAAATTCAGCCTAAGAACTTTAGTGCATTTGTCATTAGCTTTGTTGTTGTTGTTGTCCGATAGCTGTTTGCTATGACAATTTTTATTTCAGGATTCTTGCTAGCCCTAAGGTATTTCAGTTATTCAGGATACAAAATGGATTCATGAGAAGCTTCAGTTTTATAACAAGTATCGGAAGATAAATAGTTGTTTCATAAATACTTACTCAATACATGTATTCTAACTAGTCTCTATGTATGTTCTCTGACATAAAATACAATCGTTTTCAGAATGCATCAAAAATTACGGAAGTTTTTTTTTTTTTTAATTGAGCTATAACTGGGAAGACACTAGGAAAGAGAAAGTTATTCACTAACCACAGCCTCTCATTTTGCAGATTTAAGAACACTCATTATTTTATTTAATACATGTTCATGGGCAAATATTGCTTATGAAAATAAAGTTTAGTGTGATTAAGTTTATGTTTATGTTTCAAATGACATATATCATTTGAAGCATTTTGCAAAGTGCAAATAAGGAAACAATAAATGGATTTCCTTTTGACCTTGTTACTTTTCCAATTACTGTACCTGAATTGGTCATCCAAAGAGTAAATGTTAATAGTTTTGCAGGTCAGGTACCTCCATGCATTACATAAACTGCTTACTGCTTGGCAAGTAAAATAGATGAGATATGCAAGGAGAATTTCTAGAAGCATGGCTGAACAGAGATATTATAGAAGCACTATTGTTGCATTTTCAATCACATGATGGTTAAATAAACATAATAAATAAGCATAACACATCACTAGACCTCTGGATGAATATCAAATAATCCTCATAATTGTGTTTGTTCCTTACGAGTGGCTCTGATGGTATTATAATGCTTACATCAATATTTTGCTATTAATAAGTTTCATGTATTTATGTGGTCTCCTCATCAAAGGAACTAACACATTCATAAATAACAAACATTTATTAAATTCCTATGAAAGTCCTCAAGATGTTATTAACTCTTATATGGATATAGAAAGAGAGGATAAGTGAGGAGACAATATATCAGTGTGGTTGTCTAGGTTGTCTCTAAGGAAATAAAGAAAATATAAAATATCTGACTCCACTGATAAGTCTACTCCACTTACAATGTATCATTCTGGTCACATTAACTCATTATCTTACCTCAATTTTCCCACTGCAATCTGGGAATAATAATATTATTATTTTTTAAAGCATAATGATGAAATAATTCAGATGATAAAAGTGAAACAATAGTTTAGCTTGGAATAAAATAAATAATAATTAGATACTAGCTTCTAAATTTCAACATTCACAGAATTTATCTTTTTAAAAAGATATTTTTTAAAAACATCCTCAAATTTCTTCAAACTCATGTTTTCATTGTTTTCCTACTTGCCAATACTATTCATAGTGCTTGCTAAGGGTAAGCCGACACTCATAACTATTTCAGGGAACTTTAAATAAGAGTCTTAAATAAAGTCTACTTATTTTGACCATCCTATTTTTGTCTGGGTTCTCATCCAGTACTTTCTAGATGCCCATTAAACTATTCCTCTGTACTAAGGAAGAGGAGTCATCGACTGAGATTAGATACTCTCCTTTTCTCCACTATCATGTCGAGACCTTATTCTTCTAACGCCTATATTTAAATTATCTCATAAGTGGTGCATACTCTCAGACAATCTATTTCCTTTCCACTTACATCTGAGACTGGACCCCTATCAGAGGGCTCAAATGACCACTTTAGAATCTTTCGACTTACTCTTATTCCAATGATCATTCTAAGTCATTTAAATATTCATTTATGCAGCCCATTCAACTTGATGACCTATCAAATAAATAAGTTTAAGTAAGTATTATAAAAAATAATAAAGTAAGGGAATGAGTATATTATGCAGGATGTAAACTAGAAGAAAAAAATAATTATTTTTTAAAAAAGGGAATTTAAAGTAGGGAATTGATAACACAACTGGTGAAAAGGATGAGAGTCTAAACAGAAGACTGTAACGCACCAAGAGTTTTTATAGCAGCAAGGCCATAGGGGTAAAGGAGCCAGGAGAATTATCACAGCCAATGAGCCCAGTTTACTCAGCATATTTGTTCCCATGTATGGCTGTAACAAATTATGGAAAACTTATTGGCTTAATACAACAAACATTTATTCTTTTATAATTCTGGAGTAAGAATTGTAAATAAACTCAATTAAGATTCATTAGATCTAAATCAAGGTTATGGCAGTGCCATATTCCTTCCAGGGATTCTAAGAGAAAATTTATATTCTTGCCTTTTCCAGTTTCTAGAGCTACATTCTTTGGCTGGCACTTCCTTCCTCCATTTTCAAAACCTCAATTGGCATCTTGCTTCAGTTTTCCTATTGCCTCCCTCTTCTATGGAAAAATGTCCCTTCTGCCTCTCTACTACAAGGACACTTGTAATTTAGGGCCCATCCAAATAACTGAAAATCATCTCTTCATCTCAAGGTGACATTTACAGTTTCTAGGAATTAAAAGCTGAATTATTTGGGTAGCCATTTTTTCATTCTACCATAGTCTTTCCTCTAGTGTCCAAAAATTAGTGTTTATTCCACATGCAAAATCCCCATCCCAATATCACCAAATATCTTAACCTATTACAGTATCATTCAAGTCCAAAATCTTATGTAAATGTGATTAGCTCAATAGTCCTAACTCTCATTATCTAAGTCATCTGTCCTAGAGCAAAATCATTTTTCCATTTGTGGATCCAGGAAACTAGAAAGCAAATAATGTGCCCCTAAATTACAATGGAGAAACAAGCATAAGATAACAATTACAGACATTCCCATTAAAAATACAGAAAACTAAAAGATAAAAGGAGACTCCAGTTCTAAGCACTTTTAAAATCCTGTTTAGCAGAATCCATTAGGTTTCAAGGCCTGGCAACAATCCTCTGTGAATTTTGACTCCATCCTGTAGATCCACAGCTCCATCTTCTGGGTTCCAGGATCTACCCTCTGATCTTGAGACTCTGCTTGTGAATCATCCTCCTTTCCCTTGAAAGGGTCACATGTTTACTGCTGAGAAGTTTTTTTTTTTTTTTTTTTTTTAATTTATTTATTTATTATTTTTTTTATTATTGCATTTTAGGTTTTGGGGTACATTTGCAGAACATGCAAGACAGTTGCAGAGGTACACACATGGCAGTGTGTTTTGCTTCCTTCCACCCCTTCACCCACATTTGGCATTTATCCCCGGGCTATCCCTCCCCGGCTCCCCCTCCCCGCTGGCCCTTATCAGCCTCTTTCCTGCTTATGGAAATTTGCATAATATAATTTGTTCCTTTATTTCTTACCTTTCTTTATTTTTTTCTGTTCCAACTGGCAGTGTTTCTGCTGACATAACATCTCATGTAACTCATGGATCTCCTGTGTAAGTCATGGGGATTTATTCCATTAAACAGGAGTGTCCTCCCAAGATATTTCCTGAATAATGCCACCTTTACTTCTGGTTTCTCCTAAGATAGTGAAAGGATTCGTGAATCATATGCTTAATGTCTTTAAAGAGGCTTCTGTGTGAATGAATATTACGATCTTTTTTAATACTGTGAAGCACTATTCAAAAGTTGTTTGGTTACATCATTGAATTTTTCTTCCCAAGTATCCTTTTCAGTTAGTGAATCTCCTAATTTTAGCATATCTTCAAAGTTGGATAGTATTAGAATTTATTGGCCAAGGGTAGTGGCTTACGCTTGTAATCTCAACATTTTGGAAGACCAAGATAGCAGGTAACCAGACATTAGGACTTCAAGACCAGCCTGGCCAACATGGCGAAACCTGATCTCTACTAAAAACAGAAAAAACACTGGGATATGGTGGCATGTTCCTATAATCCAAGCTACTCAGGAGGCTGAGGCAGGAAGGAGGTGGAGGTTTACAGTGAGCTGAGATAGCACTACTGAACTCCAGCCTGGGCAACAGAGTGAGACTCCATTTAAAAAATAATAAAAATTAATTAATTAATTAATTAATTAATTAATAAAAGAATGTATCAAGTCATCAGGTTTCTTTTTTGTTTGACAGTTCTTTCTTCAATTTATCATTTCCTTTCACAACTTATTATAAGCAGCAAAAATAAGTCAGGCTGCAGCTTCAATATTTTGCTTAGAAATCATGTAAACTAAATATACAAATGTATCACTTACAAGTTCTGTTTTCCACATAACTAGGACAAAAGTCACCTAAGCTCTCTGCCACTCAAGATTCTTCACTTGATCATACATGCCGATCTTTTTCTTTAAAACGTAACATTCATAGGCTCCAGGTTATTATTGGAGGTCATTATTAAGACTTTACACCCAATAAAAGATAAATCCATGGTTGGGTCTGGCTAAAAACCGCTAATATCATTTGGATATTTGTCTCTTCCAAGGTTTATGTTGAAATTTGATTCGTAATGTTAGAGGTGGAGTTTAGCAAGCGGTGTTTGGGTTGTGGAGGTGGATCCCTTATGAATGGCTTTGTGCCTGGTAATGAGTGAGTTCTTGCTCTATTAGTTCCCACAAGAACTGATTGTTAAAGATGGCTAAAAAGAGTCTGGCAGCTCTTACCCCCACCTTTGCTTCCTTCTCACCATGTCTCCTCCTCCCCTTTGCTATCTGCCAAGAGTGAAAGTTTCCTGTGGGCCTTCCCAGAAGCAGAAGCTGGTGTTGTGTTTCCTGTACAGCCTACTGAACCATGAGCGAAGTTAAACCATTTTTCTCTATAAATATTCTACCTCAGGTATTTCTTAATAGCAACACCAAGTGGACTAAGACAACCACACAGGAAAGTCAATGTCTGCTAGAAAGGCTCACTATGATAAAGAGAGAGAAAAACATTAAACGGGCCTCTCTTATTTTTCTAGCCTCCAAAAATCCTGTTGGTCCCTCTCATGCAACAAATGCAGCTGAAGCCAGCTAGCCCAGGAATCTGGAAAGCAAAGCCTGCAGGGATCAGCTTTCTAGACATAAACTACAGAACAAAAGAGAATCCTAGTGCAAACAATTCCAGAACTGATTCAGGGGCTCAGGTGAGCCAGGCAGTGTTGTCCTTTTATTCACAGTGGTCAAGATAAGGTAGCATTTGAGCAAAGGTATGAAGAAACCAGAGAGGCAAGTCATACAGTTATCTTAAGTAAGAGCATTTTTTTAGCAGAAGAAACAAAATGTAAATCACTTGAGGAGGAAGTTCTGACGATTTTAAGGGAAATCAAGAGGACATGTATGGCTGAACTTTCAAAAATCAGTAGGGAAAAGAACATAGCAAGATGCAGGATTGCCACGTATGTTATAAAGGTTCTGTCTGCTGGTCCCTTTTGTACTGTGTTCCACACAATTTATATTCTGCATAATGGCCTTGAGGCCGATCATAAAGTGTTTATGTATTTATGTAAATTATGTAAAAGCTAGTAGGTATTTCACAAAATTTAGATTTTTCCTTTTAATGAATAGGAAGTCTTTGGTAGGTCTTGATCAGAGAAGTGACATAATGATAATGTGGTATTTATTAGATATACTAAACTGTAGGTGAAAGAAAAAAAAAAAAAAAAAAAAAAAAAATACCAGTAAGGGCCCTAATACAATAATCTAAGTTAAGACCATGGTGATTTCAACTAGTATATACGAGATAAATACTGGCTGTATTGTAGATATATTACTGAAGGCAAAACCAGCATTATTTGCTATGGAGTTGCACATGTAGTATGAAAGTAATGGCAGGAGTTAAGAATCTAAGACAACTTCAAAGTTTCTGTCTGGTATTTTAGAAATATAAGATTTTATTTACTGAGGAGAAACTGTGTGAATGAAATTGTCTTTGGAGGCCCCGCCCAAATCTCATCTTAAATTCTCATGTGCTGCGGGAGGGACCCAGTGAGAGGTAACTGAATCATGAGGGTAAGTCTTTCCCATGCTGTTCTCATTACAGTGAATAAGTCTCATGAGAGCTGACAGTTTTAAAAAGAGGAGTTTCCCCTGCACAAGCTCTCTCTTTGCCTGCTGCCATCCGTGGAAGATGTAACTTGCTTCTCCTTGCCTTCTGCTATGATTGTGAGGCTTTCCTAGCCATGTGGAACTGTAAGACCAATTAAACCTCTTTCTTTTGTAAATTGCCCAGTCTTGAGTATGTCTTTGTCAACAACATGAAAACTGACTGATAACTCTGTGGAATGGTGAATGTGTCTGTAACAATGGCAAGAGAAACATCAGAGTGTATAAGTTAGGACGCAAAATAATAAATAACTGAGAGACTTTGGTGAGCAGACAGGTAAAGTGAGGTGAGGGCAAATTAAGATGCAACTGGACACATGAATCTCAAAGGATATAGTGTTTGTGTATTGCTTTAATTATTTAAGTAACGGGACATTTTAAAGCAAAAAAAATAAATAAAAGAAAAAACAAAATGCCATTTAATATTGAATTTCCTATAAAAAGCAGCATTTAGCAAAAACATAACAGGAAACATTTTATTACTAGATTATTATCAAATTTAAATTAAGACAGGAGAAGAAATTTAGGAGATGAGCCTGAGACAATTGAGGACTTTTAGTTTACAGGAAGAGTGGAAGTGTAGAAAATTGACTTTAGTAGTGAAAGCCTCGACATTAGCAAGAGAATAATGGTACAGAAAAGAACAGAAGGGAGCAAATCACTTTGTGTTGAGGCAGAATAAAATTGGGATGTCGGCCAGGCACGGTGGCTCACACCTGTAATCCCAGTGCTTTGGGAGGCCAAGGTGGGCAGATTACTAGGTCAGGAGCTCGAGACCAGCCTGGCCAACATGGTGAAACTCTGTCTCTACTAAGAATACAAATGATTAGCTGGGGGGTTGGGAGGGTGGCAGGTGCCTCTAATCCCAGATACTCAGGAGGCTGAGGCAGGAGAATGGCTTGAGCCCAGGAGGTGGAGGTTGCGGTGAGCAGAGACTGCCTTTTCTTCCTTGTTTTGGCTATCAGCACTTGGCTCCCTTTTAGTTATGCAAATATCTTTAGCATGTGGTTGCTTCACACCCTGCTTGAATTCCTATTGCTAAAAAAGCTTTTTTTTCCTCTGCCACATGCAAGGCTGCAAATTTTTCCAAATTTTTATACTTTGCTTTACTTTTAAATATATATTTCTAATTTGAGTTATTTCCTTGCTCCCACACGTGAGCTTAGGTTGTGAGAAGCAGACAGGCTATCTCTTAATGCTTTGCTATTTAGAAATACCTTCTGCCAGATAACCTAAATTATCACTCTCAAGTTCAAACTTCCCAAATCCTTAGGGCATGAGCAGAATGCAACCAAGCTTTTTGCTAAGGTAACATGTGTGACTTTTTCTCCAGTGCCCAAGAAGCTCTTCATTTCCATCTGAGACTTCAGCAGCATGAACTTCACTTTCCCTATCACTATCAGCATTTTGGTCACAACCATTCAAATAGTTCCAGAAATTTTCAAACTTCCTTTTATCTTTCTGTCATCTTCTGAGCTCTCCAAACTTCCAACCTCTGCCTGTTTCCCAGTATGAAAGGTGCTTCCACATTTTTTTGTTATTTTTATTGCAAGGTCCCTGTGTTCTGTACCAGTTTTCTCAGTTAGTCCATTCTTGCATTGCTATAAAGAACTACCTGAGACTGGGTACTATATAAAGGAAAGAGGTTTAATTGGCCCACAGTTATACAAGCTTTAAACAAAGCATGATGCTGGCATCACCTTGGCTTCTGGGGAGGCCTTGGGAAGCTCACAATCACAGGAAAGGGCAAAGCAAGAGCAAGCACTTAACGTGGCCAAAAAAAAGTAGCAAGAGAGAAAGAGTGGAGGGAGGTGCCACACAGTTTTAAATGAATAGATCTCATGAGAAATCATTCACTATTACAAGGTCAGTATCAAGCCATGAAGGATCCGCCCTCATTACCAAACCGCTTTCAACCAGACCCCACGTCTAGCATTGAGAGTTAGAATTCAATGTGAGATATCACTGAGGCCAAATATCCAAATCAAATCAACTACATAATTCCTGATGTGACTTTTTCCATCCTATATTTCCCACACCATCATCTCTGGTCTTAACTTAAAGGTATAGATAAGGCTCAGGAGGATACGTATTGACATTATATATTTTCTTATGTAGTACATTTTAGAACAAAGGTTAATAACCACAAGGATTATTGTTTTAAAAAGTGCATGTAATAGTCTTCTTTCTATATTTATGCTGTTGGATATTGTCTTCATCCACAATGCTCAGCTACATTGCCACATGACTTCTCTTGTCCAATGGGATAGTAATACATGCCATATAAGCAGAGACTTGAAAATAACCTGAACATTGAAGCCTACCCTCTCTTGCTTCTCTAGGAACACTTAGGCCATGATGTGAAACAATCAAGCCTAATTTATTGCATGGTTAGAAACCACAAATTGCAAATCAGGCACCCCAGTTGAGGTCCCTAGACCAACCAGACTGTGAACTACAAGACGTATGAAGACAGTTATGCAGATCATGTAGCCAAAAACTGACCTGCTAGCTGACCACAGACACGCATGTGAAAGAATTTAGTGGAAATAAGACAAAGACCATAGCCTAGTCAACCCCCAAAAATCAGAATCTATCTAAAATGATTGATCTTTTAAGCCACTAACTTTTGGGTAGTTGATGATGCAGCAAAATCCAGCTGATGAAATAAATAATATAGTAAAAAGTATTATAAAAATGGGTATATTACAAATAGTTGACTACTATTTACCAATCTATATCTTCCACATCTTAGAAGTAAAACGTATTTGCAAATGGAAAGGAGTCATCATTTTCTGTAAAAATTATAATAAATTGGGTTATTACTTTCTAATATGATTGCTTTTTGTCTTACAATGCTATAAATATTTTTACAGAAGAATAATATTAAAAAGAAATAATATTCAAATTATTCTCTTATTTGTACTTCAATATGTCATTATAACAAATGCAATAAAAACGAAATAGCATAAGTTTCTATTGTGATAATTTTCTTGCTGCTACAAAAGAGTATGTGTTCCTTAAAAGTACTTTAAAGGTACTTGAGTACATATATTTAATGTTACTTTCCAGAAATGAAATATAGGTCTTCCAGTACTATTATTAACATTTCCTCAGTGAATGGGAACATATGCTCTTTTGTAGCAGCAAGAAAATTATCACAACAGAACCTTATGCTATTTTGTTTTTATTGCATTTGTTATAATGACATATTGAAGTATAAATAAGAAAACAATTTGAATATTATTTATCTTTTTAATATTATTCTTTTGTAAAAATATTTATAGCATTGTAAGACAAATAGCAATCACGTTAGAAAGTAATAAATAACCCAATTCATTACAATTTTTACAGAAAATGATGACTCCTTTCCATTTTTCCCCAGAATAAGCAAAAAAAAATAAGACAGACAACTTGCAGTCAAATAGGCGAGGACTGTTAAATATTCTTTGTTAATTTCAATTTGTTGTTGTAATGCTTTGTTATCATGTTTAACATCACACATCTTTCTAATTCATTTATACAATTTACAACCTGATGTCTTTGAGGCAAGATTCTTTATTCCAGGAGGAACAATAGTAAAAGTTCATAGCAAAGTAAACTAGATACATCCTGTTACCGCTCTGCTTCTATTTTAAACTAAGACATTTTGCTTGTTGAGAAATTATAAAGATTTACGTAAGCCTGTGAGTGAATGCAAAGAAAACCTGAACCTACATATAGAACAATATGAAAGTTTGTATTTTGGAGGTAGAGTTTGAGAGTAAATAGTCACTAGGAAAACATTGTTATCTGTATTTTCTTTATTCAGGGAATTTATTCAGAGAATTGTGATGAAGCTAGTTAATCACTGGACCAAAATCTGTCTTCTACATTACTGTTTCTTTAATTAATAGTGATAAGTAATCTAGTGATCATATGGCAGACAAGATTCTTGTTAAAAATAAAATCTGATTATCCCTATTCCCATAATGCTTGAATGGCTTTCTCTTGCCTTTGGTGTAAAGATAAATAACCATGATATAGCCATTCCTGATTCTGATCCTTCTTTTTTTTCTTACATTCTTTTGAATCCCTTTTCCCCTCATTTTGAGACAAATTGTAATCATTTATTCTTGTTTTTATTATTGTTGTCCTCCTTTCTCTCTAAACATAGCAATAATGGAGTTATTGCTTTTCTTACGTCACTGTACCCTCTCTTGTCTTACTCCATGCTCAAAATGCTCTTCCTTTCTTTTCCCAGAAAGGCTATTATGTAAAAATTTTTAATCAAATATCACCTGTATGGTTTCTTTTTCTAGTTTTTTATTTCCATAGGTTTTGGGGAACAAGCGGTGTTTGGGTACTTAAGTAAATTCTTTAGTGAATATTTGGGAGATTTCATGGCAACAATCCCCCTAGCAGAACACACTGCACCCAAATTGTGTTTTTTATCCCTCACCTCCTTCCCACCCTTTTCCCCTGAGCCCCCAAATTCCATCACGTCATTCTTATGCCTTTGCATCCTCATAGCTTAGCTCTCATTTATGAGTGAGAACATAAGATGTTTGGTGTTCCATTCTTGAGTTATTTCACCTAGAATAATAGTCTCCAATCTCATCCAGGTGCCTGCAAATGCCATTAATTCTTTCTTTTTCTGGCTAAGTACTATTGCTTTGTATATATATACCGTAGTTTCTTTATCCACTCACTGATTGATGGGCATTTGAGTTGGTTCCACGTTTTTGCAATTGTGAATTGTGCTGTTATAAACATGCATTTGCAAGTATATTTTATGTATAATGCCTTCTTTTTCTCTAGGTAGATATCCAATAGTGGGATTGCTGGATCAAATGGTAGTTCTACTTTTAGTTCTTTAAGAAACTGCACACTGTTTTCCATAGTGGGTGTACTAGTTTACATTCCCACAGCAGTGTAAAAGTGTTCCCTGTTCCATGTATCTATGCCAACATCTATTTTTTTTTTATTATAACCATTCTTGCAGGTGTAAGGTGATATTGCACTGTGGTTTTGATTTGCATTTCCCTGATCACTAGTAATATTGAGCAATTTGTCATATGTTTGTTGGCCATTTATACATCTTCTTTTGAGAATTGTCAACGCATGTCCTTAGCCTACTTTTTGATGGAACTCTTTTTTTTTACTAGTCCTTTGCAAGATAGATAAATTGTAAAGATTTTCTGCCACTCTGTGGGTTGTCTGTTTACTCTGCTGACTGTTCCTTTTGCTGTGCAAAAGCTCTTTATTTAATTAAGTCCCGGCTATTTATCTTTGTTTTTATTGCATTTTCTTTTGGGTTCTTGATCATGAAATTCTTGTCTAAGCCAATGTCTAGAAGGGTTTTTCCAAGGATATCTTCCAGAATTTTTTTTGTTTCAGGTCTTAGATTTAAGTCATTGATCACCTTTATTTTTCAATCCAGAACTTAAAAGACATTTTCTATGTGTCATGTAAATTTCTAAATGTTTTACAAATATTACACCATGCAATTCTAATAACTAGGTATCAAAGTCTCTGTTTTCAGAGATCATAAAAATTAAAACATGAAGAGATTTGATATCTTCCCTAAGGTCTCAAACTTAAAAATACACAAAAACTAGAATTGAAATACAGATCACCTTGTTACTTGCTAAAATCCTTAGGCTGTAATATGAAGAAACATAGCCTTCTGATGACATGGTAGGGAGTCACAGAGTACCAAATGACCCACTCCAGCTTTGCCAGTCTTAATCACTGTGTGATGCTGTTTCTAGATGACTTAACAAAGCCTGTTTCAATCACCTACTCATGGATGGTAGATGCCCCTTGTACATATTTTCAATGCCTTCTGCATCTTTCCTTCATAACTCATCATAATCTGACTTATGTTTACTGTGGTTCTTTCCAACAATTATCTGGGAATTCTATGAGTGAAGTCACAATCTTCACTAAAAACAGGAATTGAATTATAATTTTAGAAAAAGAATTCATATTTGTTAATTAACTTTATAATTTTTAATGCATTTTTGTTCAAAAGAATATTTACCTCTATTTCATATTATTATCAGTTTTCATGTTGTTGCCAAAGCAACAAGAGGAAAACATACGCATATATTAGAACAAAAGTATCCAATTCAAAATAAAAGCTCCCATGGCAAGTGCCCAGTAAAGAAAAAGAGCACAATGAATCCAAAGGAAGCATAACTTACTTTATATGTATCTTCTTGTGACTCTATTTTTCTGTACCATGACTATATAAATACTGATATCCTGGATGTGATACTGCACTATAATTTTGGAGGATGTTACCATTGATAGATATTTGGTAAAAGGTATTCTCTAAGTATTACTTCTTATAACTACATGTTAGCTCTACAATAATCCTAATTTTTAAAATAAAAATAAATATAAAAGAGAACAAAAACTCCCAGCTACTCAGGCGATTATTGTTATTCAATATTGACTTCCATTTTGATGTTGAAATACAAGTTGATTTGTATTTGAATTTACCACACAGCTGGAAGTGGTTCCCATCAACATAATTTCCATAAAATTAACTATTCTCTTTCTTTTTTATTTTAATTTTTGGGGACATTTTGTTAACTGTCTTGGGTTCTTTTACTTCCTCTGGTCCAATATTTATCAGAGACACATTTCTAAGGAAAAAAAAACTTGAATAAATAAATAGAAACTTAGATCATTTCCATATCTAAACAAACAGAAGTCGAATTTGAGTAGCAAAGCAAATTACAAAAGAAATTTCCCACAAAACACTGCCAGTTAATTTTGAATATAAAACCTATACTGTATATTGGTTTTGACCCATATATTTAGTACAACTAGTGAAATGCATAGGAAATATAAACATCAGACTTAGACTAAGAGCTTTGTGACAAGATATGAGGAAGTAAATTGATGGATTAGGTTGTTCTCTGAAAAATGGCAGAATTTTCATTTTATTACCTTTTTGAAAGCTGGTGTAAAATATGTTAGTATTTATTGTATTATTAGTCCTATATATTTGAATCATAAATATTAACTCAAAAGTTTTTCTTTGTCCTATCATCTTTATCATTGATGCAGGATTATTTTGGGAGCCACTTTGCCAGCTGGAGGCCAACACAGCTGGCAACACATTTCCTCAGGACTCACTTGGACCCTGGCCTGTCGCAAGAGGTGCCCTGCTCACTCTGCTCCCCAGACTCTGCCTATATTGCAGTCCAGCATGCATTTCCTGGCCACCATGACTGCGTGCTCAGCCTGCGGTGGGAGTGGGTATGTAAGCATGAGAGCAGGGTCTACTCGGCCATTCCAAGCACTGGCATAGGAGTATACTTCATGCAGGACTTGAGGCTGGATCACACATGTCACAAGCAACTCCCATGGGGACTCTAGTATCCAGACCAGAGGAACACAGTGGCACCTGAACAGGAATGCCAGTGACCCCAGAACCCCAAAGTGAGTGTTACAGCATGCTAACAGCTCTTTCAGTCCCACTGCCCCACTCTGGTCCACACTCTAGGGCTGGACTGGCACCATTGCTGCTTCCCATCATGTGGGGGGACTGCTGGGTGCTGGTAGAGGGCAGAGAGCCACTGTGTTACAGGCTTTTTTTATCTGCATTTGATGGGTCACAGGTTCTTGTCCTATCTCCAAAAAGAATGAGGTCACACTGACAATTGAAGGGTGAGAAGGACAGAGAAGAGTTTTATTGAGCAACAGAACACCTCAGGGTGAAGAAGAGACTTGAAGCAGGTGGTTTCTTGACCAAAAGCAGCTAACCCCCTCCAAGTATTGTTGAATCTGGGGCTTTTGTGGGCTAAGAATGGGGAAGTGTGTACTGATTGGTGTGTGAGTATGCAAAAAAAGCTAAAACAGGCATGGGTGTCCCTGGCCCTGCCATACTCTCTTCTTGGTGCCTCTCTGTTCTGGTATGCAATCTCAAACTTGGTCTGCAGACCAAAGGCTCACCTAGTTTCTCTCGTCCAGACCCTTATCCTCAAAGCATTCCACAGCACTGCTGCCGAGGAAGCCAGCAGTCTGCTAGCTAAATTTAAAGATTCAAAAGATAGGAATGAGCTAGGCTTGAAAGACATGAATGAACCAGGACCAGAGCATCTCCCAGCCAGATGTCATGACTGTGTTAAAAACCAATTAAGGACAGACAGATATATGTAAAATAGGTGAAGGTTGGAGCTCAAGCTGAGGAAAGCACGCCAAACTGAAAGAAGAGATGTTCTCAATCTTGTCCAGGGATCCAGCTAAGACTTGCAGCTTGGTTTCTAGCTTTAAACTGTCTTTGACTTAAAGGTGGGGTTTCACCAGGGTCCCGCCTCTCTCTGCCTAGGCTCTTGATTACCTCCTGCCACTATCATTATTTACTGCTTTTATTATTATCTTTAATATACATTAACACTTATAATCTTAAAATTTTAATCCTCTGTTAGTGGACACACGATCTGTCTCCATCTGACTAGAGTTTACCATCCAGTTTCCTCCCCAAGCTTCCCACACCTTGTCCATTCCTGGATATTAACCTCTAATACACTGATGAAATAAATTCTAAATTTACATGATAAAAATTTGCTTCCTCTACCTTTAGTTATCTTTTCCTTACTATCTAAAACAATTTATTCCATTATAACTTTTACTAAATCCTCTATTAATAAGAACTGTCCTACAGATTAAACTTTTGAATGTGGCAAGCATTTCTGACACTCCTCTCCCCAACACATTAGGTTATTAATATTCATCAGTATTAACGGTGTAGTGAATGTCAACATGAAGTGTTCTGGACTAGACACAGATTAATTATTATTATTTACATTTTAATAGCTATTGGTCTTTTTTGCCTCAATTTTTATCTTTAATATGATATGAGGAAAGACAAATGAAAAAAATCTCTTATACAGATAGTCAGATCATTCTTATGCAAGGGACAAAGACTAATAGGTGAATTGTTCTTTGCTTTTAGAAGACAAAATGACTTATTCTACCTCCTCATTTTCTGAGAGTGCTTCTTGGAAAGGTACAGAGAATGGGTCCTTACTCCAGTCCTTTGGAATGAAAATAGATTTTCCAAGAGGCAGATAAATTCAGTATCTCCAGCCAGGTTTATCTCCAAGATAATGGGCCTCATTTGCCCTTGAAATATAAACAAATATCTTTGGAGTTAGATAAGTTTCCATGGAGTTACTTCACTATGAATACGGCTGCAAATTCACTTGCAAGTCTTGCTGTAAGACCAGGATTCTACTTTTCCAGGAAAATGTTTTCAGAAAGCCATGACTGTGCAGACTCACAAAGGTATTTTCTCTACACTCAACTTCAAACCAGAAAATCTGAATTTAAGTTTTTTAAAAGAAAATCCTTAGAAAAATTAAGTTTCACAGAGTTTAACTGATCAGAAAACAATTGGAGAATATACCAGGACTTTAACCACAACAGGTTCCAAGAAACTCCAGCATTTCCATGTGGTTGAAGATTTATGAATAGAAAAAGAAAAGTGACACACACAAAACAGAAACAACCGGACTGGTTACTGCTCAGTCTTTGCCTCATTTGAACATAATCTGAGACTTTGATCACCTGAAATATGGTGATTGGCCCAAGAGAAATTTACAGTCTGTTTATACATCCAATTAAGTTGTAGTTCACTATGTACCGAGAAACCTTTAAGCCAAACTTAAAATATGTAAGGAGGCAGGTGTAGGCTAAACTTAACAGGTTTAAAAGAAGGAATGGAAAGTCATAAATTGAGCATATAACACATTGATACCTACCCTCTTAAAGTTCCTGGCCAGGCCTGAGAATTAAATTGACATAAGATAGATAAGAGGAGAAAAGCATACACATTTAATATAAGTTTACATGACATAGAAGCACTCATAAGGAAATAAAGATCCAAAGAAGTGGCAAAACCCAAAAGCTTTTATATTATGTTGAAAAATAGAGGCAACTGTGGAAAAGTAACTAAATTATGTGGGAAGGTTAAAGGAAACGAGGAATTATTTCAGCAAAGTATGGTTGAGCCAAACTCTCTTGACTATGACTCCCCCTTGAATAATATTTTCTCCTGATATAAGAAGGGCATCTTTCACACGGGAAATTTCAACTGTTTTCAAGAAGCAATAAGGGAAATTAGAATGCCCTTCTTGCATCTGTTTTTCAAATGTCTTTAGTTTGAAATACTTCTTATACGAAAAAGGCATATTTCTGCAGTCATATTCAGCCACCATTTATTGTGCACGCAAGCACTTTTTGAAGAGATTTGATGACATACTTGGATTTTTTACATGCTTGGAACCATTTGGAAGTAGACTAAGACTCTTAAAGAACTAGCTTAATGTGCTGGTTATTGTCTGATTTTATTCCCAAATCTTGGGATGGGATATTTTGCATGCTTGGAATCATTCGGAAGTAGACTAAGTCTCGGGATGGGATTTTTTTTACACGTTTGGAACCATTTGGAAATAGACTAAGGTTCTTATACGACTAACTTAATGTGTTGGTTTTTGTCTAATTTCCTTCCCATATCTTGGATGGCATCTTGTAATACTTCTCCTTTTCATTCTGTTTCCTTTACAGGCCCAAGGATTCTACCTGCTTTCATCTCCTTTGCAGTTCCACCTCATTCTGTACCTTTTCTTGGGTGTCCTATCTCTTCAAACTTTGCTACATTGCCAGGGCAAAATGTTTCTCATGTCCTGAAAAAAAAATAAATAAAAATCAAAGATTTTTCACTGATTAGTACAAAAAAATAAAGAAGGCAGCTGGGTGCTGTGGTTCACTCCTGTAATCCCAGCGCCTTGGGTGACTGAGGCAGGTGGATCACCTGATGTTAGGAGTTCAAGACCAGGCTGGACCACATAGTGAAACCCCATCTCTACTAAAAAATTTGAAAATTACCTGGGCGTGGTGTTGAGTGCCTGTAATTCCAGCTACTTGGGAGGCTGAGGCAGGAGAATCACTTGAACCCAGGACTCAGAGATTGCAGTGAGCCAAAATCATGCTATTCCACTCTAGCCTGGGAACAGACTGACACTCTGTCTCAAAAAAAAAATAAATAAATAAATAAAAGAAAAGAGAAAGAGAGAAAGAAAAGGCAACAGTTAAATAAAGAAAAGATACCTAAGAAGTTACAAAGTGAATATGTGTTTCTGTTTTTTTTTTTTTTTTCTTATTTGGTCAAGCATTTCTTAAGTGCCATTTCTTTATTCTTATGATCTTGATGGGGCTGTAAGAATTAGGACCCAAGATTCACATTTAATGACAACTGAATTAAGCATAATTACTGAAATGAGAAGACAAAGTATGAATATGACCAGTGACTTTATTAATAAATTCATTTAAAATATAAATATATAAAAGTAGTAAGACAAAGTATGAACATGACCAATAACACAATTATTTATTTCATTAACTTATAATATAAAAAATCTGTAAGAATAATAAGGCAAAGTATGAATGTAGGCCAGATGTGTGTGGCTCATGTCTGGAATCCCAGCAATTTGGAAAGCTGAGGTGGGAAAATTGCTTGAGGCCAAGAGTTGGAGACCAGCTTGGGTGACATAGTAAGGCCTCCATCTACATTAAACATTTTGTAAAAATCATGAATATAACCAATGATGCAGTTATTTCTTTTATCTGATATATATATATATATATATATATATATATATCTGTGTGTGTGCATGTAATTTAAAAATTTATTTGCAAACTGATTTAATCTGTAATATTAAATTATAAGCTAGATATTCTTTAAAATGGTGAATTTTTAGATTGACTAAAAGACTGCAATATATATGCTGCAGACCTTATTTTTGTGCCAGGAATATTTCTGGAAATTAACATAAAATAAAAGAATAGGCATAAGAGTGGTGTGATGCAGCGAGGAGGAAGAGAAGTGCACACACCTTTGAATCGGTCCTAGCATGTGATTTATGTTAGCTTCAAAGACGTTCCATGCTCAGAGACACTCTGCAGGTTACACAACAAGCAAAGAACAGCTGGGCACCTGCAGGAGCCCAAACTGATACTGTGTGACACACAACTCTAGGAAAAATGCAGGTGATATGCACAGGAAAATTCAAATTAAAATTCACTTTGTAGTTTTAGAACAATTGCAAATATTTCCATGGAATAGGCAAAAAATCTAATATTACAAACTAGACTCAAATTAATCTCTTAATTTTACATTTTATTCACTATACTAATTGATGTATCCTAGGTAAAAAACAAAAATGTTCACAGATTACCTAACATACAAAAATGTGTAAAAATTAAAAAAAAAATTAGAAACTATCAAAATCTAAAAAGTAACTTCATCTTGTGATTCTTTATGTATCTCTTGGGTTATGGATAATTATCAAATTTTTTCACCCCACCTTTAAATATAATTAAAATTTATATCTTTATCATTCAATAGATAACTATCTGCCTTTGTCTTTCACTTAAATTGGCTGGAGGAAGTGTTTGACAGAACAACTGTCTGGCCATTTTTCTATTCAATTAATTGCATTGGCACTGTCATAGCTTGAGCTAGCAAAGTGTATTGGGAAGCACAAAATCTCTTTATAAGTCCAATACCTAGTGTAGTTGATCAAAATTGCATTTCTGTGATGTCAAAAATAGTTCCATGCAAACTGAAAATTTTAATTACATTTAAATAATATCCCCCATGTATTATTAGATCCCCATACTTTTAGGAATAAAGGTTGTACAGTGAAGCTTAACTTTGTGTTTGTGTTTTGTAACCACCAAAACTTTCAAGCACCCTTTATATATATATGTAGAATTAACCACTTGAATCTGTAACCTGGTGGTGGGATGCAGGGTCTCAGCTCCCTCCCCATCAATTGCCAAAGATACAACGGGGCACCTGAGCAGAGCTGTGGGGGTGTCCCAAAGATGCTCCCAGTTTCCCCAATCCAATGTGCCCAGGTTCTTGGCCTTTTTTTTTGCCCCAAGAATGGGGAAAGGGGCCCTGGGGGCGTGGTGACATTGGAATAAATATTGTGGACCCAAAGAGTTTTGCAGAGAGTGATTTATTAGGCAGAGAGTGGAAAAAGAGAGACAGAGAGAGAGAGAGGGAGAGAGAGAGAGAGAGCTCCCATGCTGCCATTGGAGTGGATCCAAGGGAAGAATCCTCACGGGTAAAGGGCAGGGGGATTTTAAGCCCAGAGTTATTCCTGCCCCATTCATATCCTTGTCCAATGAGAGGAGTTCTTTCAAACTTCCTCTGGAGCCGTTGATCTTCGACTCTGACCCTGGATTGGTTGCTTGGGCCCACAGCAGAACCCCGCCTCCCAGGGCTTTTGGCGGGCTTTCTGAACACAAAGCAGCTCACCTGGAATTTCGACCTAGCCCTTGTGTGAGAAATTTAGATAAAGAACTTTCCTTTTGGGGGAGTGGATGGAGGTATGGCGCAGGGAAATTCCTCCCTTTGAAACACAGGCAATTTTCCTTAACACAGTCCCTCAAATCCATGCCTTTCCAAAGTATGGGCCAGAAAATTACTTTGCATAGTTCATAGGTGAGTGAACTAGTTTTCTTTAATCTCCTCAGTGAGTGAGATTTTCAGTCAGAAGCAACAGTGGAGCTCATTCTGGTAAAAGTGGGGGCAGAGACACTACTCTTTCCATTTTAAAAAAGTATTATTATTATTTTGTAGAGACAGAATCTCACTGTTACCCTGGCTGGTCTTGAAATCCTGGGCTTAAGCAATCCTCTCAGCTTAGCTCCCCAAATTGCTGGGATTGCAGGAATGAGCCACTGCCCAGCCAACACGCCTCTTTCAGACACAGTGGCAGAGACAAAAATGGTGCCATTTGGTTCCCAGTAGCAACAATATTCTTGTAATAGCCATAGAATATAATTTCCAGCTAGGGAGGCTCTATAATTCTCATTGCTTCATGGTAATAAGGTATATTACATAATATCCTTCAATATGTTTCTTTTTTTGTTAACAAACCAGAATAGGTTTTGTTTCTTATAACTAAGAAATTGATTGAGTAGACACATCTAATAAACTTCTCTTATTATACCCAGAAAAAAAGCGGAACTGACTTTATTTTGCCAACTTCACAGCCAGGAACAAGCAAAGTAAGGATTAGGACCGTGTCCTTCAAATACTAATTCTGTATATTCCCATGAAAATACCACACATAGTGTTTTTGTTTGTTTTTTATCCAGGTTCTTTTAAATATCTAAAATCTGGATATCTTCTTAACACTTTCAAAACAAATTTATAACGTTGTTACTTTGCAACGTTGTTACTTTGCTTATTTTTTCTTACTAACATAGTTAAAATTGATCAAGAAATAAATTCCACTGTGGCTTCAAAGCTGCAAAGAAAGAAATAGATCATATTTCTTAGCAATTATGCCAGTGAAAGCTCATCAGACTACAATCATTTGCTACATAAAGAAGGAGGCTAGGTTTGCCTATCTATTCAATAGATTGATATGGGAAGGGGGGATTATCTACTTTGCATTACTCTCTGGGCCTTTTAAAAAAGGTTATAGTAAAATGATCCAAAAAAATGTTTCCTTTGGGTCCACAGTTACTACACTTTAAAGCTATTATTTCTTTAAGGAGAAATGATAAACTACAGGACATTTTTATAGGCACAAATTGTCCTTCTCAATAAAATGTGACTTGCTCCCTTGACCCGAAGGTCAGTTGTCTTGGGTCTTTTTAAAGCAATGGATGAATGAATTTTTGAACTAAGAATCATATTATGGTAAGCATCTTTCTCCTTGAATACTTCTCATTCAGCTCTCAGCTCTCTAATTCAAAAAATATTAGATTAGTAACACTCAAAATTCTCAAAGGTTATAGCTGAATATGTGAAGAAAAATGATCTTAAAGATAGCTAAGCACTTAGCCACATATCAAAATTAACACTTGCACTGCTCTGAGAAGCAAAATGACTGTTCCCCCACTCTTTAAAGGAAGTAATATAACTCACAGGGGAGACACAATTAAAGAAATCACATATATCATGGGCATAGCAGTCCAAAATGTCCTTTCAGGATGCCCCTAAAGTATATACTGCAAGAATTTATTATTCAGATTTAAGTCACAGGAAATGTAGACTTTGCATCTTACCTTTTAAAGCATAATTTATAACATTTTTACATTTTCAATATTTGGGACTGTTTTATCTAATTTCTTAGCGTATTCAGTGTTTCTTTTATAAATATTTACCACAACTGTACTGCTTAAATTGCTATGTTAGCAACAAGGGGATCTAAATGAAGTGATATAGACAAAGACCCTTTATTCATGAATCGTATATTACAGTGAAGAACAACAAAATTGAAAACACATATATATATATATATATATATATATATAATATGATTATAGTTGGAGACAGGTAACATGGAAATGAATAAATGTGCACCTAATACAGGTCATTGTATTTAAACAAAACTTCCATTTAGATGTAATGTTTGAACTAAGCTGCAAATTGTGAATGAGCTTTAGCTGGATAAAAAGATAGGGAAAATGTTTTAAGAAAAGGACACAAATTGTACTTAATCTTAGGCACAACTTTGAAATCTGGTAAACTGATTTTATAATGTGACGAGTCATGTGGCTTTTACTTTTTCTGGCTTATTTCCTATTATTTATTTCATTGTAGTAACTTTTTTTTCATGCTTCCTTTTAAATATTTCTGAAATCCTGTTACTTTTCCTTCTCCAGTGCCATTGCTTTGGTGAAGAATATACAATTTCTTGCTGGAATTACTGTATCAATCTTCTAGTTGATCTCTCCATCCCAGGCTTTCAGCTCCTGGTTACATCTCCTTCTCCATTCTCAGTTCATCTTTTACACTGCTACTAATGGAAATATTTTAAGAATATATTGACATGATCAATGTTCACCATTGCTTAAAATGCCTCACCATCACCCCAAACATATTAGGTTAAAATTTAAAGACCCTACAAAATCGATGTGCAAAAATCACAAGCATTACTATACACCAATAACAGACTTAAAGAGAGTCAAATCAAGAATGAAATGCCACTCACAATTGCTACAAAGAGAATAAAATACCTAGGAATACAACTAACAAGGAACGTAAAGGACCTCTTCAAGGAGAACTAACTACAAACCACTGCTCAACAAATTAAGAGAGAACACAAACAGCTGAAGAAACATTCCATGTTCATGGTTAGGAAGACTCAATGTCATGAAAATGGCCATACGCCCAAAGTAATTTACAGATTCAATGCTATCCCCATCAAGCTACCAATGACCTTCTTCACAGAACTGGAAGAAACACCTTAAACTTCATATGGAGCCAAAAGAAAGCCCACATAGCCAAGTCAATTCTAAGTAAAAGGAACACAGCGGGAGGCATCACACTACCAGACTTCAAACTATACTACAAGGCTACAATAATCAAAACAGCATGGTACTTATACCAAAACAGAGATATAGACCAATGGAACAGAACAGAGGCCTCAGAGGCAACATAACATATCTACAACCATCCAATATTTGACAAACCTGACAAAAACAAGCAATGGGGAAAGGATACCCTGTTTAATAAATGGTGTTGAGAAAACTGGCCAGCTATGTGCAGAAAG
>CAUYOR010077177.1:0-64693 GCA_963573925.1 Callimico goeldii
AATCCCAGCTACTTGGGAAGCTGAGGCGGGAGAATTGCCTGAACCCAGGAGGCGGAGGTTGCAGTGAGCCGAGAATTGCACCATTGCACTCCAGCCTGGGTAACAAGAGCGAAACTCCGTCTCAAAAAAAAAAAAAAAGAAGAAGAAAGGGCTGGTTACTTTATGACAGCAACAAGCTAAACCGTACATCAGCTAGATGCATATATAAGAGAATCAGGGAAAGGCACATCCTTAGATGTATTCCAAGAGGCCTCTTAGAATCAGAGTAAACTTCAAATACTAGTGTCAAAACTACCTATACAAAAGGTATTAAATTTAATTGGATCAGATTGAGCAATTTATGCCTCATACATTGAAAAAAACAGTTGAACAACTAGTTGGCAACTAATGTTGGTTAATAGCTGACTATGTATGATACCAATAGACTGACAACAGAGAGATCAGAGAAATAAACCATCAAGTAGAGCCCTGATAAAAACCAATGCCATCCCAAAGTGACCGTGCACATAAGAAACCTGGTGCCTTCTGAGGTGACATCAGAGGCTTCATGCTGTAAGTAAAGTAGACTTCACTGAACTAGTACATCCAAATCACTAAACAACTAACAAACAATAACAAGAAATCTTGAACTGGGGAAGGGGGTATTGGTGGTAAATAATATCTAAATTGCTATAGTATCTAAAATTCCCAGTTTTCAACAAAAAAGTTACAAAACATGCAAAGAATGGGTAAAGTGTGACTCATACACAGCTTTTTAAAAAGTAGGCAAGAGAAACAAGCTCTGTTATTAGACTTGGTAGAAAACTCTTCAAAGCAAGTATTATAAATATGTTAAAAAAACTAAAGGAAACCATAAAAAAGTAAAGGGAGCTATGATAACAATGCCTCATCAAATACAGAATCCCAATAAAGAGATAAAAATTGTATATAATGTATTACATATATGTTATATATATGATATATATACACACACATATATATGGAAACTGTAGAGTTTAAAAGTGCAATAACTAAAATGAAAAATTCGTTAGAAGGGTTCAGCAGTAGATTTGACAGGCAGAAAAAAGAATAAGCAAATCTGAGGAAAGATCAACAGATTATGCAATCCAAGATGCAAAAGAAAAGAAAGAATTAAGAATAATTAAAAGAGCTTAAGAGTAATGCAGGACTCCATTAAATACACTAAATAAAGAGCAATGTAGGACTTGATTAAATACACTAAATAAATGTAATGGTGTACCAGAGGGAGAGAAGAGAGAAATAGGCAGAAAAACAATTATAAAAAATAATGTTAAAAAACATCCTAAATGTGATGAAGAACATTAACCTACAAATACAAAAAGCTCAACAAACTCCAAGTAATATAAAAGTAATGAGATCGACACCCAAACGCATCATAGCAGAAATGCTGAAAGACAAAGTTAAAATCTTGAAAGTAGCTAGAGAAAAATAACTCATCACATACAAGGGAATCCAGTAAGTTTAACAGGTGACTTCTCATCAGAGACAATGGAGGCCAAAAGGCAATAGAGTGATTTTTCAAGGTAATGAAAGGAAACAAACAAAACACCATCAACCAAGAATATTTTATCAAGAAAAAAATCTTTCAAAAATGAAGATGATATAGCCATTCCTATATAAACACAGATAATGTGTTGCTACCATACATGACCTATAAGAAATGCTAAAGAAATTCTTCAGGCTAAAAAAAACCTGACCCTTGGTTGTAATTTGATCCCACACAGAAAAAAAACATGGAACATTTTGTAAAGGTAATTATACAGTTAGAAAAATGATTAAATGTATATGTCTCTACTTTCTTCTTTGAACTAATTTAATCATATAAAAAATAGGTACATAATTGTATTATTGGGTTTATTACATGTAGAAATATATTAATTTGACAACAGCACCACAGAGGTGGGTGAGAACAAGCTGTATTGAAGTAAGGCAATGATAGCAAGTGGTAACTTGAATCTACAGGAAAAAATAAATAGAACCTGAAAAGGCAACATAAAGGTTAATATAATAAACTCTATAATATGTAATTGCTCTTCTTTGTTCTCTCAGTTTCTTTAAAATATACAAATCATATGAGATAATATATATAACAATGTATTGCTTGATTTGTAATGTGTGTGTATGTGTGTGTGTATTGTATGTGTTTTTGTGTGTTTAATATCTATAACAATAAAAGCACCAAAAGTGGGGAGGGACTAGAGCTATCTAGGTGTAAAGTGTTTATATCTCACTGAAATTAAGCTAGTAACAAAATTAACTAGATTATGATAAATTAAGACACATATGGTAAGCCCTACAGCAACAACTATGAAAGTGATTAAAAATATATAGTAAAAATATCATAAAAGGAATTAAAATTTTATACCAGAAAAATATTCATTTAACTCAAAAGAAAGAAGAAATACAAATAGAGGAACAAAGAAGACAAAAGATATAGAGGATCAAAAGCAAAGTGGCAGATATAAATCCAACGACATCAATAATAAAATTAAATATGACTAAACAATCCAACCAAAAGTCAGAGATTACCAGACTGTTTTTTAAAAATAAGGTTCAACTATAAGCTGTCTGTAATACAGATACTGTAGATTCAAAGATACAAATTGGTTGAAAGTAAAATAATGGAAAAGATATAGCATGTAAGCAGCAACCATAGAAATGTTAGAGTCGCAATATTAATGTCAAACAAAACATACTTTAAGATAAAATTTTTACCAAAGATAAACAGGGATATTAATTAGTGATAAAATGATCAATCCATTAGGAAGACATAGCAATTAAAAATCATGTACATACAACAGACCCCAAAATACATGAAGCAAAATCTAACAGAATTGAAGAAAGAAATAGACAACTCAAAAATAATGGTTGGAAACTTCATTATCTCACTTTCAGTAATAAATAGAAAAACTAGGCAGAAGACCAACAGGATACAGAACACTTAAACAAAATTATAAACCAAATAGACCTTGCAGACATTGATATAACATTCTACCCAACAACAGTACAATGTACATTCTTCTGAAGTGCACATGGAACATTCTCCAGGTTAGAACATAAAACAATCCTCAATAAATTCAAATGAACACAAATCATACAAAGTATGTTTTCTGACTGCAATAGAATAAAATTAGCAATCAATAACAGAAATAAATTTGGGAAATTAAACAATATGTGTAAATTAAGTAGCATACTCCTAAATAACCAATAGGTCAATGAAAAAAAATCAATGAAAAAAAATCAAACTGGAAATTAGAAAATATTTTGAGGGCCGGGCACGGTGGCTCAAGCCTGTAATCCCAGCACTTTGGGAGGCCAAGGCGGGTGGATCACGAGGCCAAGAGATCGAGACCATCCTGGTCAACATGGTGAAAACCTGTCTCTACTAAAAATACAAAAAATTAGCCAGGCATGGTGGCGTGCCTGTAATCCCAGCTACTCGGGAGGCTGAGGCAGGAGAATTGCCTGAACCCAGGAGGCAGAGGTTGTGGTGAGCTGAGATCGTGCCATTGCACTCCAGCCTGGGTAACAAGAGCGAAACGCCATCTCAAAAAAAAAAAATATTTTGATATGCATAAAAATGAAGACAACATATGAAAACATATGAGATGCAGCTAAAATAGTACTTAAAGGGGTGTTTATAGCTGTAAATGTATACTTTTTTAAAAAAGGAAGATCTGAAGTCAATAAACTTCTATCTTAAGACACTATAAAAAAGACAAACTAAACCTAAAGCATGCAGAAGAAAGAAATTAATAAAGATTAGGACATAGATTAATGCAATCATGAATAGAAAAACAATAGATCAAATTGATAAAACCAGAAGTTGAGTCTTTGGAAAGATCTACAAAATCGAGAAATTAGCTAGACTCACCAAGCAAAATAGAGAGAAGAATCGAATTACTAAAATCAGGAAAGAAATAGAGAATATCACCACTGACATTACAGAAATAAAAAAACAAAAGCTCTGGAGATTAAAAATACAGTATCTAAATTTAAAAGAATACTAGATGGGATTAAGAACAGATTAGACACTGCAGAAAAAGATCAGTAAACTTAAGAGACTAAGCAACAGAAGCCATTCAAAATGAAGCACAGAGAGAAAAAAACTGAAAATAAGTGAACAGAGCATTGGACTCCCCCTCAAAGGACATGAAGGCAAAAAATAATAACTTGAAGAAATAATAACCAAAATTTACCAATTTATTGAAAATTATAAACCTGATAATTCAAAAAGGTCAACAGACCTCAAACAAGATAAATACAGTGAAAACCACACTAAGGCATACCATAACCTAATTTCTTTAAACCAGTGATAAAGAGAAAATGCTAAAAGCAGTCAAATTAAAGGCACATTATATAGAGCAACAAAGGTAAAAATGATTACAGACTTATCATCAGAACCTACACTATTCAAAAGACAGTAGAGTGACATCTTTGAAGTGATGAAAGAAAAAAAAATCTGTCAGCCTGGAATTCTTTACCCAGTAAAATAGTTTTTCAAAGCTGAACTCTATAAAAAAGACTTTTTCAGGCAAACAAAAACAGAGAATTCATTACCAGCAGACCTACACTACAAGAAATATTAAATTAAGCCCTTCAGGCAGAAAGACAATGATACCAGAAGCAAACTTTGATTTACACAAAGAAATAAAGAGCACTATAAATGGTAAATATAAAAGACATTTAATCATTTTTAAATTCTTCTTAAAAGATAAATAACTATGTAAAGCAAAAATAAAAACAATATATTAGGAGGTTTATAGTATATGTAAAAGTAAAATGTGTGAAAACAGCACAAAGGATGAGAGAGACAAAATCAAAGCGTGCTGTTGTATGGTTCTTACACTATATGTGAAGTGGTATGATATTATTTTAAGGTGGGATACGATAAGCACAACCTGGTGCAACCACTGTAAACAAAGATGTATTGCTAATAAGCCAATAGTGGAGATAAAAATAAATCATAATTCAATTACTCTAAAAGAAGGCAAGAAAAGAAGAAAAAAAGGACTAGAGAGCAAATAGAACAAATAGAATACAATAGCAAAATGGTAGATTTAAACCTGAACATTACCATGATTACATTAGATGAAAATTATCTACACATCCAAATTAAAAGCCATAAATTGTGAGACTGAATACAAAGTGAACTATATGCTGTCTATAGAGACATTAAATATAAATATACAGAGAGTTTACAAGTAAAAAGATGAATTCCAGTTTTGGTCAAGATAAAGAAAGCTCGGCTGGGCACAGTGGCTCATGTTTGTAATCCCTGCACTTTGGGAGGCCAAGGCAGGTGGATCACTTGGTGTCAGGAGTTCAAGACCAGCCTGGTCAGCATGGTGAAACCCATCTCTACTAAAAATACAAAAAATTAGCCAGGCGTGGTGGCAGGTGCTTGTAATCCCAGCTATGAGGGAGGCTGAGGCAGGAAAATTGCTTGAATCCAGGAGGCTGAGGTTGCAGTAAGCTGAGATTGTGCCACTGCACTCCAGCCTGAGTGACAAAGTGAGACACTGTTTCAAAAAAAAGAAAGAAAAAAAAAGGATGGAGTAAGATCTCTACAACTTATCTTTCCTCTTGATACAACTAAAATTGTTGAAAAAATGCAAAAATCAATTAAATGAAGACACTGAAAAGTAACCAAAAACAGGTAAATTCTGAAAGGGAGTTAAAACTTTAGAGAAGAGACTGTGTGTGGTGGCTCATGCCTGTAATCCCAGCACTTTGGGAGGCCAAGGTGAGTGCATCACATAAGGCCAGGAGTTAGACAGCAGCCTGGCTAACATGGCAAAACTTCATCTCTACTAAAAATACAAAAATTAGCCAAGCATGGTGGTGCATTTCTGTAATCCCAGCTACTCAGGAAACTGAGACAGGAGAATTGCTTGAACCTGGGAGGTGGAGGTTGCAGTGAGCCAAGATCGCACCACCGCACTCCAACCTGGATGACAGAACGAGACTCTGTCTCAAAAAAACAGAAATGAAAACAAACAAAACAAAGCACTTAGACAGGAAGCCTGCATTAAAGTGAGTGTCCCTTTTTTTTTCTCTTACAGATTTTCCTGAGGGTGGATTCCAGTTGCAGAGTTGCATGGCACAGCAGTGGCATGATTGGTGACAATTCTAATAGAAACCTGGTATTACTAGACAGAATAACCAAGAAAAGGGGTTCCTGTGAGCAAAGTGTGTGGGGCAATCCTGTTTTGTTTTTGTTTTCTGTTTTTTCCAGCAGCTTTGCCCTAAAGCCCTAGTCATGGAATTGTTTTGCTGTAATGGCTGTGTAAGCAGCTAAAATTCCAAGAATACCCTGTCTTTTTGACTAGGGAAACTGTGAAAGAAGCAACCATGGTCTCAAGAGTGGGCTCATGAATAAAATTCTAGAGAGGAGAGAGCTAGAGAATGGGATCGTCTAATTATGTGTATGAATCCACATAAGTCTTGTGCTCAGCCTTAAGTTGTACATGCACAGAACAGACCCAAAGGATTACACCAAAAACCTGGAGAAAGAAAGTAAGATTGAAACTACCAATATTGTAAAAGAAAGCAGAAAATGGGAGAGGAACAAAGACTAGAGGGAACAATCAGAAAATAAACAAATAATGGAACAAATAGTATTTGCCTTTTTGTGACAAGTTTCTTTTACTTAGCCTAATATCTTCAAAGTCCGTCCATGTTGCAGCATGTGACAGGAGTCACAGTCTTTCCTTTTAAGGCTAAATAATATTCCATTGTGTGTGTGTGTGTGTGTGTGTGTGTGTGTGTGTATGTGTATCTATATATCATTGTTATACCAGTAAATATATACACCATTTTGTATGTATATATACGCATACAAAATATTCCATTTTGTGTGTGTGTGTGTGTGTGTGTGTATTCCTCCACATCCTCACCACACATACTATTCTCTGTGTTTCTTAAAAAATAGTAATCACCCTAATGGGTGTGACAAAGCTTTTTAAGAGTTGAAATTATACAAAGTATGCTCTTTAACACAATGAAATTAAACTAGAAATCAGTAACATAAAATAGGCTGAAGTTTCCAAATACTTGAAAATTAAACAATATATGTATCAATAACTCATGAATCAAAGAAGAATTTTCAAGAGAAATTTTAAAATATTTTGAACTGAAGAAAAATGAAAGTTCAACATATCAAAATTTCTTGGATGCAGTTAAAGTATTACTGACAGAAAAAAATTATAGCATAAATGCTTATATAAGAATAGAAAGACTAAAACAAGTCCTCTAACCTCCCAACTGAAAACACTAAAGAAAGAAGAGCAAATTAAACACAGAGCTAGGAGGAGAAAAGAAATAAATAAAACCAGAAATCAATAAAAAAATTGTTTCTGGGTTTTTTTTTTTTGCCTGTTTTTAATCAAATCACAAGTTGATCCAATTAAAATATCAATAAAATTGATAAATCTATATCCAGACTGACCAAGGAAAAAAAAGATAAAACACAAATTACCACTATCAGGAACAGAAGAGAGAGCATCATTCTTGACCCCACAGAAATTTAAAAGATAACAAGAGAATACTACAGATAACATTGTACCCATATATTTGACAACTTAGACAAAATGGACAAATTTCTTGAGAGACACAAACTATCAAAGCTCACTCAAGAAAAAATAGATAATTTGAATAGTCTCATATCTATTTAAAAAAATTTTTTTTTTGTTAAAACCCTTCCGACAACAACAATAAAAGCCCTCCAACCCCATATGACTTCACTGGCAAATTATATCAAACATTTAAGGAAAAAATAATACCAATTTTCCACAAACTTTCAGGAAATACAACAGAAGAAAAAACTTCCCAACTCATTTTATATGAAGTGATTATCTTGATTAAAAAAAAAAAACAAGCAAAAATATTACAAGAAAAAAATTTCAGGCCAATATCTCTCATTAATATGTAAAAAATCTTCAATAAAATACTAAAAAATTAATCAATGTAATAGATTACCATGTCAACAGAATAAAGACAGAAAGCCAGATGGTCATCTCAAAAGGCACAAAAAATATATTAGGTGAAATTCAACATCTAATCTTCATTAAAAAAAAAAATTTCAAGAAATTAGGAATGGGAGGAAACTGCTGCAATCTGATAAAGAGCATCTATGAAAAATCTACAGCTAACAGGATGCTTAATGGTGAAAGATTTAATGTTTTTCCCCTAAGGTTAAGAACAGAACAAGGATGTTCACTCTCAGCACCACTATTCAACAGCTGTAGCAGTGCTTAGGGGACATTTATAGTATTAAATGCTTATGTTAGAAAAGAGAATAAAGGCAGCCAGGTGTGGTGGCTCACACCTGTAATCTAGCACTTTGGGAGGCTGAGGCGGGTGGATTGTCTGAAATCAGGAGTCTGAGATTAGCCTGGCCAACCTGGTGAAACCCCATCTCTACTAAAAATACAAAAATTAGCCGGGTGTGGTGCCATGAGCCTGTAATCCCAGCTACTTGGGAGGCTGAGGCAGAATTGATTGAACCGGGGAATTGGAGGTTGTAGTGAGCCGAGATCACGCCATACCCCAGCCTGGGTGACAGAACGAGACTCCTTCTCAAAAAAAAAAAAGAAAGAAAAGAAAAGAGCCTTCAATTAAATAACCTACTCATTCAGCTTAATAAAACTAAAAAAGAATAGCAAATTAAGTTCAAAGTAAGCAAGATGGAACAGTTTTTGTTTTAAATTGAGAAGTGTCAATGAAGCCAATAGCTTGATAAGCACTAAACCATACAGATCAAGAAAAAAAGATGAGAAAACACAAATTACTAATATCAAGAATGAAAGTGAGGCTAATATAACATATCCTACAGACATTAAAAAGACAACAATGGGATACTATGAAAAACTCTCTATATGAAAATACCCAATAAAACAGTCCAATTCCTTGAAAGATACAAAATAATTCAAGAACAAATAGATAACCTGAACAGTTCTATATCTATTAAATAAGTTGAATGTATAAACTTTCCAACAAAGAAAATATCAGGTTGACATGGTTTCACTGAAGAATTCTATCAAATATTTTTAAAATAATTAATGAATAATAAAATTCACCAATTTTAAGTGAACAATTTGATGATGTCTGACATATGTGAGCATCTTCCCAGGACAACAACAGACAATTAAAGTCTGGGAATTAGCATTTGTTCAGTAGCACTATCTTTCATAAAGCAATGAAGATAATAAACTAGGTCTAAAACATATTTTTCATTATGGTCACAAAATGTAGATTCTTTTATTTAGTAAAGCGCAACACTAAACAATTTTCCTTTGCCAAATCAAACACATGCATTTCGAACATCTATGGTGTACAAAAGGCTGAACCAAGGTCCTTGCCCCCAAGGAACTAATAGTTTCATTGAGAAAGTAAAATTTGTAGAGTTAAATAAGGCCTCAGAGAGGTAGGATTTGAAGGTCTGAAGATTAGATAGAATTTAATATGCCAGAACATTATACTTCTACTTCCATTCACATCTTAGCTGTCATTCACAGTAGTAAGACAACATGCTTACCATCCCCAGATTTCAGGAGCTCATATGCTAAATGACATTGCTTGTGTACATAATGCCCTTACCCCCTTACCCTTCTTTTCCACCAAGTCATGGCCCTTTGTGCTTTGAGAAGCCTCATCAAGGTTCATCTCCTCCAGGATGGATTCCCTGATTGATAAATACATTTGTTCATTCAGAAATATTGAGCATCTAATACACTGAGTACTGCTGTGGATACAGCAGTGAACAAAACAAAATCCCCATCCTCAAAGACCCTCTCATTCAAAGGGAAGGACACAGAATAAACAAATAAATAGGTTGGTGTGGTGGCTCACATCTGTGATCCCAGCACTTTGGGAGGCTGAGGCAGGAGGATCATTTGAGGCCAAGGACTGGAGACTGGCCTAGGCAACACAGTGAAACAACATTGCCAAAAAAAATTAAAAAAATTAAAAAACAAGCAATGGGGAAAGGATTCCCTGTTTAATAAATGGTGTTGGGAAAACTGGCTAGCCATGTGCAGAAAGCAGAGACTGGACCTGTTCCTGACACCTTACACTAAAATTAACTCCAGATGGGTTAAAGACTTAAACATAAGACCTGGCACCATAAAATCCCTAGAAGACAATCTAGGCAAAACCTCCTGGTCTTACCAATTTTAGTGTTTACCTCAGTTTCACCTCTGTCCCTTTCCCATTGTGTCTTTCCACTAACATCACCCAAATGATAATAACCTCCGGTGTGTGTTTTATTCAGTCTTTCTGATGGACAGTTTCCATATTTATAGTGGCTTAGTATTTTATAACAATAACAATTGTTTCTTGGAATCAGACACTATGTTGTTCTAACAACATTTAATGATTAAAAATGTTTATTTATAAGTATAAAAAAGCCATATGTAAATCATAATTAACCTGTTAAAACTAAACCATTTATACAGAGTTATGCCAACAGACTATTTAGATGGCTACAATTGAATTCAGCACATTTCAGCCAGTGATCATTCTGTTTAATCTTGCATTTCAAGGATTTTCTTGACTGAAAGATTTTGTATTCTTTCCTCAGCATGGAATTTCATCTCCTGGAGCTCTACATGTCACTGCCTTCAGTTCTTTCCTCAAATATCACCTTCTCTGGTTGCTTTCTCAGCTTTCCAGTATAAAATAGAAGTCATCTAGCTGCTGTCATTGTGTCTAGTTAATTCCTGCTTTAGCTCTATCACGTGTAACAGTGAATGAAGATATAGACTTGTTAAAACTGCTTTGCAAAAATGCATGAATTGATGAGAATAAAATACATGTGTATCACTAATTCAAAAAGTATTATGCCATTTGCCAAGTAAATAGAAGTATTTTGTGAATCATACATAGAATATGATTATATTTTTTAAATAATCAAATATGAAATGTCTGTGATATTTTTATATACTTCTCCTTCTCTCTAACTACTCACATAATTCTGTCTGCATGAAAATTAAAAAAATAAAAAAAAAAACAGGAAGAATACAACAAAACTGATAATGGTAGTTGTAGATAACCCCAGATGATAGGATTCCATGTAGGTATGTGTGTTTTGTAAGTGGGTGATATATGTAGTATGAGGGTTAATCATGGTACAGGTGTTGAAATATTTTATTTAATTTACACATTTTTATTATGTTTTGCTTTATACAAAGTGTATATGTGGTATGTACATTTTAAAAATTAGAAGTAAATAGTAATTTTTGTAACATTGAATTCTTAATGTTAAAATTAAAGGAAATGCTGCTTTTTTGAAATAAATATTTGTGTTAGATTAAGGAATATTGGTTTATCTTTAACATTTTGAAAATAATATGTCAAATTCCATGCCTATGTTTATGAGCCTCTATTGATATGATGTCACTTCTAATATAATGTATTCTTACAATCTTATCATTAAAACAAAAATATGCTAATATTATTAGATAACATATACTGGTAAACTATTTCTTTTTAAAACATATTATTATACTTACTGTAAGTAAATTTTTACACAATTCATTTACTAAACATATTAGTTTTTTAAAATATTTGTATCATCACTTATGCCTGCATTATAAGACAAGTTACTATCCTACACCAATGCAAAGAGACTGAAAACCTCTTTTATGACAAATAAACCTTTATTTACTTTTAAATGTATACACTAAATTTTAGTATGAAGTATAATTGAGGGAGTAAGCGTTTACAAACTTCAGTAGTCTGGAGTCTTACACTGCAGACTTTTAATTTAAATGTGAGTTTTCATAACAAATTTTAATTTCTAAAATGTAATTTGAAATTATTTATTAAAGTTTGTGACCCAAGCATCTCAAAGCAATGTTTTTTTTTACTAATTATGAAAAGAATTATTTAATCATTCAAGATGAAATATTATAGTATCCTTAGTTTTGTCATGTCAACACAAAGAAATTCAAATGTATGTCATCACAGGGTCTAATATGTATCTAGATAATGAACTTATAAAAACTAAATGGTGTCAACCAGATCTACACAATAACTATAACTTGAGGGGTATTATTTTATTTTTTCTGAATTTTCTTATTTTATAAATACTCACAGAATACATGCATGACCCAATGCTATTAGTGTAAGGAGAAAAATACAAGCAAGTTTTTTTGTTTTTCAAAGAATTGGTCACAGAATTAAACACACACACACACACACACAAATAGCTATGTAAATTGATAAGTACGAGAGATACCCATAAAAGACACAAAGCCTTATGAAACTGAAGTAGAGACAAAGTCCTGCTCATGTCAATGTAGCAATCTACAGAATATTCATTCTTCCACAATGGATAAAATGATGAAAAGATTTATATGACATTATAAAAAATTAAATGTTGAGTCTTAAAAGCGTGGAAAACAAACCTATGAAGGAATTACTTCAAGTAAAATCTGTATTTGTCAATGACAGTTATGCTAAACAATGACAATACATTCAAGATATAAGTAACTAGAAGTCTAATGATCTATGTTAGAGTTTTATTTACTAACATGAGCACATGCTACATTAACCAAATTGTACTGTGTATCATATGTAGTTTGTACAACTTTTATTTAATTTCTCTTTAATTTTTCTGTCTTATATGTACATGCATAAGCACAGTGGATTAATTGCAACTTGTCTAACTCAAAATGCTTGTGATTAGCTTTCTGATACAACTTCCCTGGTGGTCTTTCTTTGCAGAGAGTAGTCTGTGCTTCTGACCAAGTTGACTCATGCATCTCAACCTTCCACATGATTGACAGAAATTACCCCAGCTAATTCTCTCAGGTGATCTGAATTAATCAAGACAGCAAGATACTTGTGCTCTGCCTATTTCCTGTATCCATTATAACACTATTTTTCCTCCTTTTACCCAGTTAAGTATCATATAACTAACTCATATAAGAAAAGGTTTGCATTTGGTACCAATTATTCAAGCTATGGGCAAGCATATTAAATGTCACTGATATTTTGTTTTATTTTCGAAATGCAAACCAATAAGAAAATTATTTTCCTAAGCAACATTAAGGAAGCTAAACTAAAGTTATATCTAATGAATTATTTTGAAACTGATTTTTATTGACCTGATGAGGAAAATCTGTAAAATCTGTAAAAAATAAAAAAGCACCATCATACAGTTATTTACTTCACTAATGGTTAAAGTAAGAAAAGACTGAATTTCTCAGTGGCTCTGTGAAGCACAGCGCAGAGATAGGGTTATCTTTGTCATTCAGGCATCCAGTAATGCAGATTAATCAAGCAGGTACAGAGGCAGTTTTGCTTGATTTTACCACTAATCCCTTTTCAAAGATCTGAGTAGTTCTGGTTATTTCCCTGTGCTAAGTACTCTGACTGAATGCTTCTCAGCCTGTAGGTTATAAACAGACACATATGCCTGACACTGTAAAAAGTGCACTCTGGATTAGTTTTCATGCTCCCTGAAACTCATCCTCTTTACAATAGTCGCACTAAATAACATTGGTGGAAAATAAGCAAAGTGTTTGTAGAGTAAATTGCAAATTATGTAGAAGTGCAATATTATTAGAAAGACTCATAAACAGGGAAGCGAACACAAACTGCCTTTTGTTCCTGAAATAGATGTGATCACACATGGGCTTGGAGAATGAGTGCAAGATTTTATTGTGTGGAAGTAGTTCTCAGCAGACGGAGGAGCCAGAAGTGAGATGGTTTTTCCCTGGAGTCAGGCAGGTCAGTGGCCTGGGCTCTCCGCTGACTGCCCCATCCAAACTCTGCCTTGTCCCGCAGGTGGATGGCCTGCCAGCAGGCTGGAGTCTGTTAGCCTGCTTTTCCGTAGGAATGCTCCCTCAACATCCTCTCCCTATCTAACAACTTGTGTCTCCTTCCACTGATGTGCTCCTCTAGAGGTTTAGCCGCATGTGTTTTTGCCCTCTAGGGTCTTAGGTTTTCATAGGCCCAGGATGAGGTTAAGGCAGGTCAGGGTGGTCTTGGAAAATGAAACATTTGGGTGCCAAAGTAGGAGTACCTGTCCTCACCTAGGTCTGTGGAGTTGGAACCTTAGCCAGCAACTGGCCTTTACCCACCACTTCCCTTCTCTGCTTCTGTATCATTTATAGGGACCACAATCTTACCTTTCCAGCACACCTGTATCGATATAAACACTTAATATATGATGAAATGTTATTAACCAAATACAATAGTATTCCACATACTTATGACTTAGATCTATTAATCATTAATTTAAATTAAAAAATTAATATAGTGAGCCGAGATTGTGTTATTGCATTTCAGCCTGGCCAACAGAGTGAGACTCTGTCTCGAAAAAACAAAAAATTAATAAAGTATAGATAAAATAAACTTAAGCAGTATTTAAACCATCATATCTAATACACAAATTACTTAGTGACTCAGAATAATTATATAAGAGTCACAACTGTTTCTATATAGGATGGACTAATATGGATCAAATTTATATTTTCCTTAACAAAAGAAAAAAATATATGAAAAGATTTTTCATAACACTGGACATTAAGCAATGATAGTGATTGAGTAAAGGGAAAAGAGGATCACTGAGTAAAGGAAAACAAAAGAGGTGGCTCCTGTAATTGGCCTAGCACACTGCCCTGAAAGAGTCTCTAGCAGCTAAGGTGTAGGAAGCAGAAATCAAATTTTGCAAAAGATAAAAATGTATATTTATAGATAAAATTATACTAGCTAAATTTTTAAGTTGAATTTTTTTGCTATAGAACTTTAAAGCGAAATAGGAAAATTTCAATTAACTATCACTGGTCAGTAAAGAAACATCTCTTTCCGTTCAGTTTGGCTTCTGAGATTCAGATCTCGGGTCTTTTTATTGAACAAAATTATTCTGTAGTTATATTGTGCATTTGTTTACAAGCAAGTTCTCTCAACTGGGAATTATTGAATTACAATATTTTAATTCGATTTTTTTTTTTTTTTGGTAAATGAAATTCAATATATAAAGAGGTCTGCACAAATTTCATTTCTTAATCTAAAATCCTGGTCTTTTCCATGTGAATCTATTTTCAAGATCACATCTACTTCAGTAACAGAAGACACTTTGTGTTCTCCTCCCTGTTTATGAGTCTTTCTAATAATGTCGCACTTCTATATAATTTGCAATTTACTATACAAACAGTTTGCTTATTTTCCACTCATATCACTTAGCGCAACTATCATAAAGAAGATGAGTTTTAGGGAGCATAAAAGCTAACCTGAGACTGCACTTTCTTAAGTGTCAGGCATATGTGTCTGTTTATAACCTACAGGCTGTAAACATCCACTCCTAAACATTGCTGTGAGATTGGAGCCCCACAGCCTGCGGGTCTGTATGCTCCCCTAGAGGTCTGAGCAGCAGAGCAATGAAGAAGCAAGTCACACCCCCATCGAATGCCCTGAAAGGAGGACAAGAGAACTTTTCACATTTTAATATCACAAATTATTTTATATTTGATTTTTAGCTATAAGCTTTTATTCGATCACCACCCTATGCTTACGTCAGACACATACAGTAATTGAGAGATGGCTTTTTCTCCACATTTAAAAAGTTGAGCACTGATTAGCAAATCTATTCTACTTTTCCATGTGACAGAAAGTTTGTTACAAAATAATCTACTTGTTCTGACAAATACCTCTTTGATAAGAAAAATGATCTTTCTATGATCTTTACATAATATCTCTCCATCACAATAAGGAGAAATATAAAATTAGCAACCAAGCAATGCTGCAATCCCTTTCCTCAGAATCATGTCCCTAGAGATACAATAAGTAGATACGGAAAGAGAGTGGAGAGGAGAATTAAGAAGAAAAATAAACTTATTGCAAGCAAAGTCAACTTTCACTAAGTATTATTTACTTCCTTGTATTATTCATGCTCTAAATTGTTGCTGATTATGTAATGAGTATACAGATTGATGAGTAAAAAGAATAAGAGGTTAAGAAAATATTTTTAAATTAAATATAGGCCGGGTACCGTGGCTCACTCCTGTAATCTCAACGCTTTGGGAGGCCGAGGTGAGCGGATCACTTGAGGCTATTAGTTTGAGACCAGTCTGGCCAACATAACGAAACTCCGTCTCTACTAAAAATACAAAAACTAGCTGGTTGTGGTGGCACACATCTGTGATTCCAGCTACTCGGGAGGGTTTTGCTGCTGAAGTAGATGTGATCCTGAATATAGATTCATACAGACTAAACCTGGATTTCAAATTAGGTAACGGAATTTGTGCCGACCCCGAGAAACGCAGGAAAACTGCTTGAACCCGGGAGGTAGACGTTGCAGTGAGCCGAGACAGCACTCACTGCAACTACACTCACTGCACTCCAGCCTGGGTGACAGAACAAGACTGTGTATCAAAAAAACAAACAAACAGAAAACTTTAAAACGATGAGTTCATGTCCTTTGTAGAGACATGAATGAATCTAGAAACCGTCATTCTCAGCAAACTGACACAAGAACAGAAAGCCAAACACAGAGAGCACGTTTTCACTCGTAGGTTGGGCTGGTGATGATCAATGAGAACACTTGGGCACAGGGAAGAGAACAACACTCACTGGGCTAGGGGCGGGGGAGGGACTTCATGGGGTGGGGGAAGGCAAGGGATAACACCGGGAGAAATGCCTGATATAGGTGATGACAGTCGGGGAGGAGATGGAGACAGCAACCACCATGGCATGTATATACCTACACAACAATCCTGCAGGATGCAGGATGTGCACATGTACATGTACCCCAGAGCCCAAAGTACAATAAAATAAAATATAAAAAAAAATGTATTAAACTCTACTATTATATCAATTATATTTAAATATGAGTTACCTAAAAATTATAGGTTTAAATTTACATGTTTTGTCTTCTGAACATTAATTCTATTTAAAAAATATTATTGATTATCCAACAGTTAATATATGGATGTATTTTACTAAAAAACGTACATTTAACAGTAGTGGTACAAATATATTGGGGCATTAGGGTGCTGCACTTTTTTCCAGTTGCCTAATATATCTGTTACTTATAAATGTTTAAATTATACCTTCACTTTGTGGCAACGTAAATCCAACTTCAAAAAGTTTAACTTGTTCTGACTTTGCCATTCAAGTCAATTAGAATTTGCTAAGTGGTTGCAAGATATTGGACAGTTTACTAAACTAGAAAAGACAGAATATTTAATGTTGAGTAGAAATGTAACTCTCCCTGACTAATCCTGTTACTTATTAAGGATATGTTATCTAAAGTAGGAGCCAAAGTTATCAAATCTAACTTTACATACTGTTGAACTAAATATTTGATTTGAAAATATTCTTAACATGAAGATTGCCCACAATTATATATTTAAAACAAGTCATAATGTTGAAGAAAAAGAAAGGCATCATTATAGCAAAAAGATTCAGGCTTGTCATCTTAAAAAAGAAACAAAAATATCCTCACAAATGTATATTTTTATTCCCAATGTCATGACAAATATTTTTATTTCTTTATGAAAAATTTAATTACATAAAAAATGCATGCATAATTGATTATAATAATACTATTATCTGTATAGATCTTTTGGAATGAACAGTCCATAAAAATATAACGTTATAGCACCTTTGGAATGTATATTTTATTTTATTTTCCCTTTTTTTTGTTGTTAAATAAGGCCTTGCTCTGTGGCCCAGGCTGGAGGGCAGTGGCACAATCACAGGTCACTGCAGCCTTGAACTCTTGGGCTCAAGTGAACCTTCTGCCTCAGCTACTGGAGTAGCTGAGACTACAGTTGCTCAGCACCATGGCTTCCACTGTTTTTAAAATTTTTTTATGGAGACAAGAACTCGTTATGTTGCCCAGGCTGGTCTTGAGCTGCTGAGCTCAAGTTATACTCTCTCCTAGGCCTCTCAAAGTTCTACAATTATAGGCATCATCCACCACACATGACCACGATGTTCATTTTAATATATATATTCGCATATTACATTTCTAGATGTGTGGATTTAACAAAAAGAAAAAATTACATTATTTTATAACTGTTTTGTTACAATAAAGATCAGTTTTCAAAAACCCAATATGGTAAATTGAGGATAATTAAATTAATGCAAGAAGTAGGCTAGGCATGGTGGCTCATGCCTGTAATCCCAGCAGTCTGGGAGGCTGAGGCAGGCAGATTCTTTTAACTCAGGAATTTGAGACTAGCCTGGGCAACATGGCAAAACCCCATGTCTGCAATAAATAAAAGAATTTGACAGGCATGGTGGTATGTACCTGCGGTCCCAGCTTCTTGGAAGGCTGAGGTGATAGGATTGCTTGGACCCTGAAGGTAGAGGCTATAGTGAGCCAAGATCTGCACTCCACCCTGGGTGACAGAGCAAGACCCTGTTTAAAAAAGGAAAGAAAGAAAAATAAATTAATAAAAAGAAATAAACCATTTTTAATGCTCAGTTTTCCAAAACGTATTACTGAGGTTACTGAGTCTCATAAGTTTTAAATTTTTTATTTGAATTATATTTATCTCTAAAAGAAGATAATCTAAAATTGTTGGCAGGCTCATGAAGTTAGGTAATATTACATGCGTTATGTTTTATGTTTGTTTGTGTGGTATTCCAAGGCATAAATCCAAGATTTAGAAAATTCAAAGTATCACAAAATAAGAAAAAAAGATTATTTGTACTTGTTGTAAAAGAAAAGTAACTTTATTGAGACATGGAAGAAAAGTGTTTTCATAAAAGAAGCAATTGAAGAGAAACAGTAATCTCTAAAAATGTTGTGATGGTCTATAAATCTTTGTAGTTCTTTTCTTTTCTTCTATATTATTTTTAAAAACTTTCACTGAAAATTAAAAACAATCTAGTGTGATCTGAAAACACAAAGGAGGACTTGGATTTGAAACAGTTTAGATATTTGTAGATTGTTTTCAGAGTTTTTAACTTTTAAGTTAATTTCAAATTGCCTACATTACTCTTAGATAAAAATATGTAGAAAATTATTTTTACCTGCTGTCTTCTGTGCTTTGCAAGTCATCACATTTATCATAGATGGTACCCGCTGACTCCTGAATTGCATTCAGTATTGGTCAGTGTTATTGAGAAAAATACAACCAGCAGAAGATTTGACATGAGAAATTATCTCATAAAATTATGGAGGCTGAAATATGTCATGATCTGCCATCTGCAAATGGTAAGCCCAGAAAAGCTGATTATTAACTTCTAGTCCAAGCTGAAAGCTTAAGAATCTGGGAATCAGTGGTTTCAAGTCCAAAGGCCTAAAAAACAGTAATACTGATGGACTTTTGAACCCACACAAGATACGAATTTGCTTTCTCCATTTATTTTTCCTATTCAGGCCTACAACGAATTGAATAATGCCCACTAAGATTGGTGAGGGAAGATCTTCTTTATCCAGTTTACTGATTCAAATGTTAATATTTTCTGGAAACACTCTCACAAACATGGCCAGAAATAATTATTTATCAGCTACCTTGGCATCTCTAGGCCAGTCAAGTTAACACAAATTAACCATCTACACATACGTTAATGTATAATTATTTATTCAATAGTTTTCTGTAACTAATTTTTTCAATTAGTTCTTACAGAACAGCCAATAGCCTATATATGTGTGTGATTGTAGATTACTAGTAGGTTCTCTAGGAAGTGGAAAATGGATCAGGTCACAAATAAAGAAGACTTCCACATTTCTTTTTATACTTTTATACTATGGGTGTCTAGAATATAGCATCTACAAATATGCCTTTTTGGCCTTGAATTGTTTTCATTGAAGGCAATTAAGAAGAAGTAGGTGCAGAAAGGCTTTCTGGATTCTCTTTATTATTTTTTTAAAGTAAGCTATAAATTTACAAATATAAAAGCCATCTTGTCCCCTCTTCCACCAGGGAGAATAAATATAAACCACAGAAGATAATTTTAGACCATTATCTCCCTGAAGATGGCAGCTGAGGAATGTGTATTAATAAGCTTTACTAACTATCCTTTATCTGCCATTTATTAACTTTTACACAAGCAACAACCCCTAGAGACTCAGTTCTCTAAATATTTACTATTCTTTGTTAAAGATGCTATTTGACGTAGAATTTGAAGACATCTCTTAAAGAACCACTCATTTCCTGACTGTCCACCATGTTTATATGAATCGTAGATACTAACAGACTTCTGTTTGTTTTTTCTCATGTTAATCTGTCTTTCGCTACAGGAGTCCATCCAATAATCTGTGAGGGCCGAAGAAAAAGAAAATTCTCCCCTGCAATTCTGTACTGGTTTGCTTACTACTTTATTTTTAATGATTTTAAAGTTATAATGAATATCTTTTATCTGCCTTTTAGAGCTAACTCATAATTTTAAGAAATAATGGATCTTCAGAAATAATTTGGGAAAATAATTGAGTCTTTGAGCCTCTGTTTTGTCTACTGTTTTGTAGTTCACTACAACTTCTAGATCTAATATTCAATTGGATTCTCACATCTAATATGAAAATGAGAAATATGTCTATTGAAAAGCACTGTATCCAGTACCAAAATTCTGGAATTATATCTAGGTTTACCTTTTTCCTTCAAGTAAGACCTGAGTAAAAGCATTGAAGCTTTGTGATTTTTAGGCTTCAAACTGATGGATAGATAATAACGGTACCTAATTCTTAGTATCTCAAATCAAATGAGTTCATGTATGATAAAGCAATTTGCTAACTGTTAGCAAGCATTATGTATGTATGTATCATATTTAACCACCTAAATTCACATAGTTAAATGTGGAGCAACTAGTGATATTACAGTAGCTTGACTCCTTGTCCAGTGTCCTTTCCCTCCCCACCGATGATTATAAAATAGGGTATGCCACCTTTCAAATATGATGTAAAATATATATAAGGTTACCCTTCTGAATAAATATATGATCATTATTCATAGAGATGGTGCCAAAAGCAGTTATTGTAAACTCTGTATTTTATAAACCATATGCAGAGTTTAAGAGATACTATTTTTAGCAGGGCACAATGGTTCATGCCTATAATCCCACCACTTTGGGAGTCCAAGGCAGAAAGATCTCTTGAGCCCAGAAGTTCAAGACTATCTTTTATAACATAGGGAGACCCTGTCTCAATAAAAAATAAAGAAAATTCCCTGGGCATGCTGGCACACACCTGTCTTTCCAGCTACTTGGGTGTCTGAGTTGAAGGTTTCACTTGAGCTCAAGAGGCTAAAGTGCAGTGGTGCAATCATGGCTCACTACAACCTCCAACCTGGGCAACAGAGTGAGGCCCTGTCACAAAATTTTTTAATTAATTAATTAATTTTAAAAAGGAGATACTGTTTTCCACTTCAACATTTAACTGACCTCAACCAAAATTTAGTTAATAAACATTTTTTGTGAATACACCTGCATTATAAGACACACTTGTGACTCAATTTAGGGCATAATTTTGAGTGTGTCTGTGTTCCTGTTTCAAGATAACAAAAGTTTGAGAAATGTAGCTTAAGAGAAACAAGGCAAATAACAAACTTTCTGTAAAGTCTAGTTTTTCACAGAACTAAATATCTATGAGCTAATTTCCATTTTTGTTATTGATTTGTACAAAATGTTAGTGTAGTCTCAATATTTGCTTTGGTAAAACAGTATAAACATTTTCCTATGTATGTCTCTTTATAAAAAATGCCATCCTTTACTAATAATACATTTTTGAGAGATTTGATATAGGATGATTAATTTCATATATTTCTGAAGATCAAATGCCTGCTTTCAAATAACATTTCTAATGTTTATTAACTTTTGACAAGATAAGGTACTTAATTGACCTAATTGTTACCCTTTACTTAAAGTGAAAAAATCTATAGCCGTTATCCTTTGATCATATGACCAAGAACAATTTACAAACTCTCTATGCCTTCTTTTCTCTTATCCAACATTAGCAGAAAAAAATAGCGCTTACTTCCTGTGGTTGTCGGGAACATTAAATATGATAGTAACAACTCAAGCATTTAGAATAAGTCTTGGAAAAACAAGTTATTCATAAGTAATAAACAGCTGTATTATAACAGTTAATTACATTATTTTTGTTATTATTGTTACTATGCTTTTAATTTCCATACTTTCTTTTATTTCTACTCTTATTGGCCATATTTAGTCTGTTTTACTCCATCTCATCCCTTCTCTCTTGGGAACTTTGTTTGGTGATCAAGGGCATTATTGTATTTTTGTCTTTGAATTGCTTCTTTTGGACTCCCTGAATGTGTTGTGAGGTCTACAAACACTGTTCTCCATTACTGTCAGACATCTACACCCACACTAGGAGGGCTGCCTACTTTCTTAAGAGTGTTAGCTTTAGAATTTAGCACAGGCAAATGTCTGTGAGGGGATTTCTTCTTTCATTTTGTCTGGGAGCAGTGGGTATCAGTGAAGGGTAACAGATTCAACAACTGAGAATGCAAATTTGTTATTTCCTTAATGATTTTACTGCTTCTCTTTCTGCTTTTGTATGTGTTAATTTGACAAAGGCATTTCTTCAATTCTGTCATTACCTTCACCTGGCTTTTTGCTGTAGTGTATTTATTACACTCTGGTTTATTCCACAATGTCATTATAATCTGTCTCCTTGCTATCTATCCCCGTAATTTCTGGTTGATAGAAGGCATTTTTTTCCCATTATAGGTATTTATTTTTTTATTTCTATTTGAGGGATTTTTAACAAATTTCATAGATCCAATCCCTTACTTTATTTTGTCTTTATTACCTTTATTTACTCTGTAGTGTATTATGGCTACTTTTTAATTCTTAGCAACACTTAAATGTTATAACAAGACTTTGGGCTACTGAATTAAATATTTAATAATGTATTATGAAATTAATTGCCTTATATGTCTTGATGTCCATACCCACTGTCTCTGTAATTTTAAAGAACAATGACAAAAAACTCCCTGGAGAAAGATATTGAAAACAAAAATCATTTAAAATTATTTATTTATAAAAATGACACTATTAAAAATAATATATAGCAGATATTTATTTATTATTAAATAATAAAATGCTAGAAGACAATACAGAATTAAATTATGGTTTTGAATAAAATTATTTAGAGGTATCTGACTTTTGCTATACTTTTCTTTCTTGTATTATTTTTATATTGATCTTACTGAATTTCTCTATTTCAGTGTCTAAAGCCTAATGGCATGCATCTGTCAGCCTGTTAGCTTTACATTTAACTGATACCACTTGTTTCCCTCAATGACATCTGTAGCATTACATTTTTTTTTATTATACTTTGAGTTCTGGTGTATATGTGCAGATCTTACAGAATTGTTGCATAGGTACACACATGCCAAGTTGGTTTGCTGCCTCCATCCCCCGTCACCTACATCAAACGTTTCTCCCAGTATTACCCTCCCCAACCTTCCTGACGCCACTGTCCTTCCCCTAGCCCCCCATCCCCCAACAGGCCCAGTGTTCTCATTGTTCAACACCTACCTGTGAGTGAGATCATGTGGTGTTTGGTCTTCTGTTATTGTGCCAGTTTGCTGAGAATGATGGTTTCCAGATTCATCCATGTCCCTACAAAGGACATGAACTCCTCATTTTGTATGACTGCATAGTATTCCATGGTGTGTATGTGCCACATGTGCTTTGTCTAGTCTATCATTGATGGGCATTAGGGTTGGTTCCAGGTCTTTGCTATTGTAAACAGTGCCACAATGAACATACATGTGCATCTGTGTTTATAACAGATTGATTTGTAATCCTCTGGGTTAACACCTAGTAATGGGACTGCTGGGCCAAATGGAATTTCTATTTCTAGATCCTTGAGGAATCGCCACACAGTCTTCCACAATGGTTGAACTAATTTACACTCCTAGCAACAGTGTAAAAATATTCCTATTTCTCCACATCCTCTCCAGCTCTAGTTGTCTCCAGATTTTTTAATGATTGCCATTCCAACTGGCATGAGATGCTATCCCAGTGTGGTTTTGATTTGCATTTCTCTAATGACCAGTGATTATGAGCATTTTTTCATACTTTTTTTGGCCTCATATATGTCTTCTTTTGGGAAAAAAGTGTCTGTTCATGTACTTCACCCACTTTTGAATGGGCTTGTTTTTTTCTTGCAAATCTGTTTTAGTTTTTGGCAGATTCTAAATATTAGTCCTTTGTTAGATGGGTAGATTGCAAAAATGTTTTCCCGTTCTGTTGGTTGCCAGTTTACTCTAATGACTGTTTAGTTTAAGGTGTAAGGAAGGGGTCTAGTTTCAGCTTTTTGTGCATGGCTAGCCAGTTTTCTCAATGCCGTTTAATTCAACAGGGTCTCTTTCCCCATTGACTACTTTTGTCAGGTTTGTCAAAGATCAGATGGTTTTAGATGTGTGGGGTTACTTCTGAGGCCTCTGTTCTGTTCCTTTTATCTATATCTCTGTTTTGGTAATAGTACCATGCTGTTTTGAATACTGTAGTCTTATAGTATAGTTTTAAGTCAGGTAGTGTTATGCCTCCAGCTTTGTTCTTTTTGCTTAGTATAGTTTTGGATATGTAGGCTCTCTTTTGGTTTCATTTGAAGTTTAAAATGGTTTATCCAGTTCTATGAAGAAAGTCAATCGTAACTTGATGGGGATAGCATTGAATATATAAATATAAATTACTTTGGGCAGTGTGGCCCTTTTCATAATATTGATTATTCCTAACCATTAGTATGGAATGCTTTTCCATCTGTTTGTGTCCTCTTTTATTTCCTTTAGCAGTGGTTTGTAGTTCTCCTTGAAGAGGTCCTTTACATCCTCTTGTTAGTTGTATTCCTAGGTATTTTATTCTCTTTGTAGCAATTATGAATTGGTGTTTGCTTATGATTTGACTCGCTGTTTATATATTATTAATGTATAACAATCCTTATGATTTCTGCACACTGATTTTGTACCTGGAGACTTTGCTGGAATTGCTTATCAGCTGAAGGAGATTTTGGGTTGAGACAATGGAGTCTTCTAAATATACAATCATGTCATCTGCAGATAGAGACAATTTGACTTTCTCTTTTCCTAATTGAATACCCTTTATTTCAAGTCTATCAAGATAATCTTTTATAACATATGCAATTTTCAATCTCTTATATTAAAAAAATATTTTATAACATAATCTGTTGTAACACATGCAGTTTTCAACCTCTTAGATTAAAATAAAAAAAAACTTTTACCACTAAAAATTGTATTTGTGGATCACTAGATGCCTTGAAGATCAAATTGCTCAGTCACTTTCTTTCCTAGAGGACAGACTGAGGTCCAGGAAAATACAATGCAAGAATAAGAACAGCCTAGATTTTTTGAGTCACAGGTCTGTGGGTTTCACATCAACATTTTGTCTCATGCTGATTAAATAAAGAAAGGGCGAAACATGAAAACATGAGGCATTTCACTGCTTAAGAGAATATTTTATAGTGTGTATTATCTCTATTGTAATTATGTATTACAATGTCTAATTTTACCACTCTGTATATTTTGGGTTTAACTACTCAAAACAATTTAAAATTGCACAAACACAGAAATAAATTCCAGCTTTATTCTGAACTGCTCTTTTTTGGTTCTCATCATTGTTCTTGATCAGCAAGTCAACTTATTTACACAATCTTCTACAAATGAAAGGAGACAGATGGTGTGAAATGACTCTATTCTCAAATTGCTAATTATAAAAAGCCAAATCACCCTAATTTTTACGTTAGTTATTGTAATATTCATTTTCCAAATTTTATTAGTTAAAAAAAACTATTAAAGAGGTAGAAAATACACAATGATATCTATGATATTTGCATTCATTAGTATTTCTGTATGTGTTTGCTAAGTGCATGCCATGGCTCAATTATTCAGCTGACATTCATACAGAGGAATTTCATCCATCTGTTTGAACCTATTTTAAATGAGAACATTGAAGAAAATGTACTTATAAAAGCATATGGTAAAGAACTTTAGTTTGGATTTTCCACATTATTGACAAACTCAGAGAAATTTTCTTATGCGAATACATATGTTCATGTGTCCGTGTTTTCCTTCTGGCATGGCTATTGTTCAGATGAACGAAGGAAATCGGGCTTTTCTATAGGTGTCAGTTACATGCCTTACCATCATTCCTACCTAGAATTGGATGACATACATGCTGCATATTTCACTTCAGAACAATAATTTTGTTTACTAATTGTAAAATGCTTTAAAATTTATTGACAAAAACAAGCAATGGGGAAAAGATTCCCTGTTTAATAAATGGAGTTGGGAAAACTGGCTAGCTATGTGCAGAAAGCTGAAACTGGACCCCTTCTTACACCTTACACCAAAATCCAGATGGATTACACTAAAATTAACTTCAGATGGATTAAAATTTAAACATAAGACCTAGCAGCATAAAAACCCTAGAAGAAAACCTAGGCAATACCACTCAGAAAATAGGCATAGGAAAGGACTTCATGACTAAAACACTGAAAGCAATGGCAACATAAGCCAAAATAGACAAATGGGATCTAATTCTTCTAAAGAATTTCTGCACAGCAAAAGAAACAATCACTGGAGTGAACCAGCAACCAACAGAATGGGAAACTTTGTTTTGCATTCTACCCATCTGACAAAGGGCTAATATGCAGAATCTACAAAGAACTAAAGCAGATTTATGCGAAAAACAAACAAACAAACCCATTCAAAAGTGGACAAAGGATATGAACAGACACTTTTCAAGGGAAGACATTTATGAGGCCAACAAACATAAGAAAAAAACGTTCAACATTACTGGTCATTGGAGACATGTAAATAAAAACCATGTTGAGATAGCATCTCAAGCCAGTTAAAATGGTGATCATTAAAGAATCTGGAGACAACAGATGCTGGAGAGGATGTGGAGAAATAGGAACACTACACTGTTGGCAGGAGTGTAAATTAGTTCAACCATGTGGAAGACAGTGTGGCGATTTCTCAAGGATCTAGAAAGAGAAATACCATTTGACCCAGCAATCCCATTACTGGATATATATGGGTATATATCCGAAGGATTATAATTTTTTCTATTATAAAGACACATGCACACGTATGTTTACTGTGGCACTGTTTACAAGAGCAAAGATCTATAACCAACTCAATTGCCCATCAATCATAGATTGGATAAAGAAAATGTGGCACTTATATACTCTGGAATACTATGCAGCCATAAAAAAGGATGGGTTCACGTCCTTTGTAGGGATATGGATGAATCTAGAAATCATCATTCTCAGCAAACTGACACAAGAACAGAAAACTAAACACCACATGGTCTCACTCACAGACAGGTGTTGAACAATGAGAACATGGGGTACAGGGAGGGGAACATCACACACTGGGGTCTGTTGAGGGGTGAAATGCCTGATGTAGGTGACAGGGGGATGGAGGCAGCAAACCACCGTGGCATATTTGTTCCTATGAAACAATCCTGCAAGATCTGCACATGTACCCCAGAAATTAAAGTACAATAAAAAAAAAACCTCTTATAATTGGAGAAAAATAAAGTATATATTTAAAGGTAAGTATCCTTTATAATATCTCTATTGAAATAGTGTTAAACCATGTATATGCTATCTAAAAAGTTTGAGTAATTGGCTTTCAGTGTAATTTGTAGTTTAGTGTTTTATTTTTTGTTCTTTTTGTTTTGCTTTGTTTTGTTTTGTTTTTCTATTTCCAGAGCTACGAAGCGAAGTTTGGAACTCATTTTCTTGTTTAAGCATTTTGGAAGATAAAACTTATCTCTAAAAACACTAGATGGCTACACTGCATTTCAGACAATAGTTGCAGTAAGCCTAAAGAGTAGCTCTTTCACTCTTTTCCCAGTGCTGTATGCAGGGGAAAAATACAGAGTTCATTAACTCTAACTTCATGTATTTCTAAAGCACTGTAAAATAATCAGATTGTATAAAAACACAGTATATAAAAAGATATAGTCTGTAGTTATTTCCAAAAAAAGGAACCATGACAAATATTTTTAAAAGCTAATTGTCTAAGCAGTTCACTCTGTACTTAAGATATAAGTAACCAATAATTCTATAACTAATTTATAGTTATAATTTATAACTATTTTAAAGAAATACATATTTACGCATTCAGTGATATGTTTTATAAAGTCTTAATCATAGCTTAGTATTATTTATATAATTTTTTATATTCTAAAAGATTATTTTGAAATTAAATATGCCTTTGTATGTGATAATACAGGCTTTATGAACTATTTTAAATGGACAAAACTCTACAATTGCCAAATTTGTTAAATATAAACTTACACTGACGTAACTGTCATTAATAATTGCATATTTGGCAAATTACGTTTTATTCCCAGTATGTATTTATTCATTCATTTTATGCTGAATATTTTTCTTCTAAATGCTGTATGCAGTTTCTTTTTGGAGTTATAAAAACAAAAGTTGTGAATGTAATAATGTATGTGCTAAAAGAGAATTTACCTGCTGTTAAGAAATCATAATAAATTAGAGTATTTACCCAGCAAAATATGTATTAGTAAGAAAGTTGCTTGGTACTGACAATAAAAGTTTGAACTATATATCAAATGCTGCTGACTCTGCAAATGTTATTGATGCTATCATTTGAGGATAAGACTAATCAAAGTCATATTTTTCTCCCTACAATTTTTTAAAATTGTTTTTAACATATTAGAATACGACTACCATTACTGAATGATTTCCAGGATAAAATTGATCCATTCATTTTGTTTCTATAATTATATATCTTTATTATGTAAAATATACATACAATGCCTTGGAATTTTTATGATTTTTTTAATGTTATAATGAACAGGATGTAAAGATTATTTGGTATACTCTCTTTATTTGTTTTAATAAATCTTTCCCTTTTTTCCCATGACAATTATAACAGTTTTTCCTCATACTATCACATATTGGTTTCCATAATGTTAAATAATCTTAACATTTTTTTTAACTTATTCCTAGAAAGACTTTGAAATATTGCAGAAGATTGTATAAAATGATTACAGTGGCATTGAGAAAACAGTGTTTCTTTAGAAAAAGAAATTCCGTACTAAGGCAAAAGAATGTGAGGAATTTGTGAATAGGAGTTGGTAATTTTGGTCCTATAATCATTGAATTGTGCATAAAAATTATTCTAAATAAATCTGAACCACGGACTTCAATATGGTACTTCATTTGATTTCATTTTTCTGTTTTCTTTTTAGAATGGTCTCAAACAGTGATAATTTTAAAATGAGATACATGATAAGAAAAATTACAAATTTTGTCACTAACCAGGGCATTCCCCATTACTCAAATGATATAGTAGAAGGATTTAAAGTAGAGTTCCTCTGAGATAATGGATTTTCAATCATCCAAAAAAGCCAACAATTCAAAGTGAAAACTTCTTGTCTTCTTTTGTGTCTGTATACATAAGAATACAAAAAGCATAATTACACTTATATCTGAACACCCTGGTCTCCAATATTTGGAAATGGTTATCTCTTGTCTTGTTCATTATTCTTAGTTTAACAGTTGATTTTACTTAGCTTGAGATGTCTTTTATCATCATGTTTGGATACTGAACATATAAAACATCTTTAACCTACTCATATGTGACAACTTCAGTATTCAAATAAAAGCTTCACTTGAGTTTTTTATCAGAAATACCAATGTTAGTAAGCTTTTTTAATGGTCAATACAGCAATATTTCCTTTGTATTACTAAATAACTTAGTCTTGCAAACTTAGCTTAATTTTTATATTTTATCTGATTTATTACCATTTATCCTTACATCTAACTCTTAATTTCATTACCCATAACATTGAACAACTCTTCTTATACACCATTAGTTACAACTGGCTTGAAATACAATATAGTTTATCAAGTTAACAGGCAAAAAACACAGAAAAAATCAACAATATTTGAATTACATACAGTTTCATAATTTGTTCATGTCAACAGGATTATAAAGCCTACTAAAATGTTGAAAGTATATAGGACTTTAAACAATTTGAATAAGGAAATATTTTTAAGAAGATCTATAAGTGATGAAAATGAAATATAGTTTCATGTAGAATAAATGCAACGTAATGTTTTCTGAAACTTATTAAGATACTAAGGAGCCAATTGTATTTTGTGTGATAACTTTTAAATAAACTATTATATTATACATATAAATTTATATATATAAACTATTATATTATATATATATTTAATTACATTAATTTTGTTCCTAGTGACAGTCAAAAACTAGGTGCACTTTATGAAGTGAATTGTCACTTGGCTGGTGAATGTATAGATAATAAGAACATCTGTAAATCTACTACTTTCTATAGATGCGTCCAAATAGCTATGTACCAAGTGTAAATTAACTGATGCCACTTTTGGCAAGATAATTTTTGTAGATATTTTCTTTAGCGGTTTAATAATAAGAGGAATCTAACCACATGGTAACAATTTCTCCTGCAGAACAAAAGTTCATTTATCCATTCAATATGGTGAGTACATTTAAAGAAACCATGTATTATTTCTTTAAATAAGCTTTGTGCTGATTTTATTATTATTTACATGTATCTGTCTATCAATGGTATTAACACTTTACACAGAAAGGAAAAATATAAAAATCTACATTTCTTTTTTTTTTTTTTGAGATGGAGTTTCGCTCTTCTTAACCAGTCTGGAATGCAATGGCGTGATCTCGGCTCACCACAACCTCCGCCTCCTGGGTTCAGGCAATTCTCCTGCCTCAGCCTCCTGAGTAGCTGGGGTTACAGGAACACGCCACCATGTCCAGCTAATTTTTTGTATTTTTAGTAGAGACGGGGTTTCACCATGTTGACCAGGATGGTCTCGATCTCTTGACCTCATGATCCACCCGCCTCGGCCTCCCAAAGTGCTGAGACTTTTTTTTCTACCACAGCCTTAATGAATGAAATACTTGATGTGAACTGGGCTTTTAGGGTATGGAAAGCCAATAAAGTATTCGTAACACCCTTTTCTACCTCTGCTTTGAAAGCCAGTTGAGCCAGCCTTGGTGGCTCACGCCTGTAATCCCAGCACTTTGGGAGGCCATGGCAGGAGGATCACCAGGTCAGGAGTTCGAGACCAGCCTGGCCAACATGGTGAAACTCCGTCTCTACTGAAAATACAAAAATTAGCTGGATGTGGTAGTGGGTACCCATAATCACAGCTACATTGGAGTCTGAGACAGGAAGATCTCTTGAACCCAGGAGGTGGAGGTTGCAGTGAGCCCAGGCGGCACTGCACTCTAGCCTGGGTGATGGTACTTGACTCCATCTCAAAAAAAAAAAAAAAAAAAGAAAAAAGAAAAAGAAAGCCAGGTGGGGTAAAATGGGCAGTAACACATTACCTTCAAAACATTGCCATCTCCTTTAGTTATCTTGCTCATTTGTTACCCTCTTAAACAATGAAATTTAGAAATAAATCCAAATTTCAAAGTTCAGTCTTCAAGTTATCAGTTATCAGGACTTTATCACTGGTTCCCAAATTTTAAATGCTAATCAACTAACCAGTTTAGAAATTATGCATAGGCCTTATTTCAACTAGATCTTACTTGCACTTTACTTACAATATCATGACTTTCAATGATTCCTGGAAATAACCCATCAGAAGTATCATTAAATTCAAATGCAACTGGAACTCTCAGTTCATGTCTGGGTGACATGATTTTACCAGGATTGCCTGTCATTTATGAAAGTGAGAGAGACAACATGAGAGAGAGAAGTGTCATTTATTTTTTCTATTAATCATAATTTCTTCATGTTGAACCCCATTTATTCAGAAGATATTTAATAGAAGTTTACTGTGTTTGAGTAGACATGGTGGATTAAAATACGAGTAATTTCACAGGCAGCAACTTGAGAAAAGTAGGAAAATTTTAAAAATGTTCAAAACTCAAGTGCCCAACTTCACTTTCTGCACAAAATTATAGTAAGCCATTAAAAAAGAAATATTAACAATGTGTTCTGGGAGAAAAATTTCATTGTTTACAACTGAAAAGATCTTCCTAAGGGAGCTGTCATTCTACCTGGATCTCAAAACATAAAGTTCTGATAAAACCAGAGATGATATCAAGGGTGAAAATAGCACAGGCAAAGGCATTAATGATGTAAATGTATAGATTCAGACAAAATGATTGAAAAGATAAATTGCAGAAGACTCTGTAGTTAGCTATTCATTCTTTAAAGTGTTTTCAGCTTAATCAAGTGTAATAACCCAAATGTTAAATTGTTATTATGTAGAATTCCGGTTACTTTGTAATTATAGAATAGAGTCACAGAGAATTTGTCTCTTTCCTGGGAATTGGATGAAAACACTGCTTATTTTTGTTGTTTTAATAACTGGAGAATGGGTGTATAACATTCTTTTGATGGAGGTGGCTGAAAAGTAGGAAGTCTGGACTCTCATTACAAACAGAGTGCTGAGCACCATCATTACCTCCTTAGAACGGCTTTCATCATTCTCCCGATTTATAACAATGAGTCTGTTCTTATGCCTGTCAGCCTCAAAAAGGACCTGATCAAACTAAAGGTGTAATCTTTCTGCTTGGCAATGATATGCTCAGGAAGTTGATGTGAACAAATCATGGCAAATGAAATGAGAGAGACGTGTAATAAAGTATTCTGGAAGAGTTCTTGCTCTGCACCTTTCCTCCACTCTCAGACCTTCACAAGGGGATGTTGTAGGCTCAGCTGCCACCACCCATTGTACTTTCTTCACTCAGGATGGAGCTTGCAACTCTCTAGACGTCATCAAGTTTTATACTTCAAAAAAGAGAAAACAAAATGTGGTTCTAAAAACAAAAGCAAAGTGTTAAATTAACCTACTTAAACTTGCCGCACTCTAGGACTTCAAGCCATGTGAACAATGTTTCAGAGGGAAGTGTCTCTTATTGAAATACCGAACTAGAGTTGAGCTTTTCTGAGCCTTAAAGATGAAATCATTCTTGCTGAAAGAATGACAATGCCAATATCACTTAAAGTTTAAAACCAGATCACAATACATTCTTAATATTTTTTAAAAATGAAAGTATACATGAATGTCAAGATACATATTAACTCCTCAAAGGATGAGATAAAAATGCATTTTGTTGGGCTTGCCAGAACCAGGTGGTTGATGGCTTCCTTTTTATTTGTAGTGTATTAATATTTTGCCATTTCTTTCTCCTCATAGTTTTCTTCAAAGAATTAAAATCTTTTAGGGCTGAGCTTGGTAGGTCGTACCTATAATTTCACATGTTGGAAGGCTGGGGTGGGAGGATTGCTTGAGGCCAGGAGTTCAAGACCAACATGAGCAGCATAGTGAGATGCTCTTTCTATACAAGAAAAAAAAAAAAAGAAATTAGCCAGGTGTAGTGACACACATCCATAGTCCTAGCTAATCAGGTGGCTGAGATGGGAGGAATGCTTGATCACAGGGATTCAGTGCTGCAGTGAGCTATGGTTCAGCGCTGCAATGAGCTTGAGCACAGGGTCTCAAGTCTGGGCTGCAGTGAGCTACGATCAACATTGAACTCCAGCTTGGGTGACACAGCAAGAACTTCTTTCTCTCTCAAGAAATATATGCTTCCTTCAGGGGGTCTCTGGGTTCTCTCACTTTTCCTGATTTGTTCCTGCAGTCATTCTGGAGCAAAAATTCATGGTGCGAGCCTTCACATGCTGTTTTGTTCTGGTCAGAGGTACATAGTCCTGCCTCCTGTCTGCCATGATCCCTATTTCCTCCCCATATGTCCTTTCTATCTATGATAAGAGGTATAATCACATTTGATTCTAGTTACACTGAGGAAGTAGTGATTTAGGCCTACTTAGTTCAGAAAGTCCACAAAAAACATGGTAAACACCTACATATATCTACACCGATGAACTTATGCAAAAATATTAATAGAATTATTGAACACCTGTTTTCTCACATTAAAAACACCCAGTATCTAATAAAGGTTTACTAATAATTTACTTAATTGAATTGTAGAAACATAAAATATTAATATAAGATATGATAAATTCACAAGGGGTTACCTTTTTAAACTGCATATTGCTTATTTTAAGAGAATATTTAACATACTGCCTCTGAATATTTCATCACTCAAAGTCTTGTTTAGAGAGAGAGAGAGAGAGAGAGTGTGTGTGTGTGTGTGTGTGTGTGCATGATCATGTAATATGGTCAGTTAAGTAAAATGCTGTGTGGAGCAATCGGGAAGAAAACATTTTTGGGGGGTTCACCATTCAGGTTCTACCACATGGCTTTTGGACTTGATAAAACAAACTCTCAGATTCACAACTGGAAAAGGAGCGATAACTCTAAATTGACAAATCATTGTGAAAATTAGAGAAAAAAAAGTTAAGTGTCTACATAAATGTTACAGATGCTAAGAAAAGAGTTTTGTTACTTAAGTACTATTATCGAACTATCAGATAAAAGTGTCAGATAAGCACATTTCCTTACCAAAGAATGCAATATTATCCTGGTCTCATAGCCCCAAAGATTGAGCCAAATATTGACTTGTTTCTTTTTGTTTTATTTAAATTCAAAAACATCAGATGTATTCTTGACTTTTTCTTTTCTTCTCCTACCCCCATAAGTTTTCCTCTTCTTAGAAGTCTAAGTACTTTTAAAAACATTTTTAATTAATTATTTTTTTACATATTAGGAGGAAGAAACATTTGTGGCTTTATCCCAGAGAGAAACGATAGGGCCTTAGGCTTTCAGAGTCAAGCACTAAAGACTGCATCTAGAATAATAGACAACCTGTCTCACTGTAGTTCTGATATATTGTCATGATAACAAAACAGAGTGAGGAGTTTTTTTTAATGATTCACTTCCATTTACAAATATGAACAAACATAATTTATAGGAAAATTCAAGAACCATAAACTATGATAAACTGGTAATCCTTTCTTTTATTAAAACTTAGCCTAATATAAATTTTTCCTACTACAAATTTAATTTGTTAGATATCATTCAAATGTACAGAGAAGTTACTATTTGGACAAGTACTTTTGTGTGTGTGTGTGTGTGTGTGTGTGTGTGTGTTTTGAGAGTAAGAAGTAACGTATTCACAGCGAAAGAAGTAACAACATAAGGGCCTTGCAAAAAGAAAGTATGGTTGTTCAGGAAAACTAGTGTTCAATAAAATGGGATCATAGACTTCAAGGGAAAAAGTGCTGAGAAATAAGGCAGAGGTATAGAAAAAAATCAGAGAAGACATTATAAGTCACATTAAGAGACGTTCCTAAAGCCAGGGCTCTGCAATGTCAAGGGTTAAGGAAAGAGAATGGCATGAAAAGTGTCCACTATACCAAATTTACGACCCTGAATATGACATGAAAAAGAAGTGACAGATAAGAAATATGAATGAAGAGACTGACGGCAATTTCAGTAAAATTTCCATGAAGACGCCAATGAATTAAGCTACTAGCAGAGGGACATGAAGGAAGGGATACAATTTTAAAAATAATAAAGGTGGTAGGATTGCCCAGAACTGTCACCTAATTCGATGTTACCTGCTTCCTTAAGCCAACTTTGACCCTGAAATTTTCAAGTTAAACAATTTGGCCAATTAACTAGGTGAATGGTGGTGCTAGCACTGTGATAGCAGCTGCCCTGCAGGTGTAGATGGGAGTGAGGCATAGAGTCCAAAACATCCAGATAATAGCAGACATAAGACTGTGATTTTATCCACTAGTCACTGAAAATAATGCAGAAGTCATTATAAGCAAGTCCTTATAAGCAAGTCCTTATCTCAGGAAACCTTCTCAGGAAACATTTCTAATGCTTCAAAATGTATGTCACAGCTACAAATGAATAGAGATAGTTAGAAAATGCATAGTGCATTTGAGTCAGGAATAATTTGGCTATATCACCTTGAATGATCTATTTTTACAACTATCAAAGCATGATTTCAGATGCCAGCAAAGCACAGTATATAATAATCATCCAGAAAATCAGAAAAACACACACACACATATTTGCATACATTCACACACATTTAAACAGTGGATTTTGGTTCTTATGTCTGCTATATTCTACCAGATAGCAGGTGTTCAATCAAAATTGTTAATGTACTTTCAGCGGGTCTCATATCCTTTAAAAGCAGGTAATTAGAATTATACACAGATACTTTCAAATCATGAATAATTCATTCCCTCCACATCAATAAAATAATTATTGAATATTTTTATTCTCCACTTTCTATTTCAATAAAATTACTTGTGTTGTGGCACAGTCATAGAACTGAACTTAACTAAATTCAAATTAAAATATTCCCTAGAGGATGGGAAAAAGTTCAGTGGACTGAGAAACTTCTAATAGCTCCATTTGTTTTTTACAAAACACTTCCAGGCTTAAAATATTTTAAAAATATATACCAATATATATACCATATGTAATGCATTGTCAATCCTAACTAGATATTTTCAACCCTAACTAGATTTTCTTATACAAACAATTCTAAAACATGGTATGAATTTATATTCATAGGTATGCATGTTTCAAAATATTTATTAGGTTGGTGCAAACGTAATTGCATCTTTTTTCATTGAATGTAATGGCAAAAACCACAATTACGTTTGCTCCAATCTAATGCATATATTATATAGAACACAAGAATGTTAAAGAAACTGGCTGTTTGCTATGTTTAATACAAGTCAAGATTAGATAATAACATTTAGATAGGTTAAAAGCAATCTATCAATCATTGTAAAATATAGACTTTAAAGACTTTGCAATTGTTATATAGGAATTTTGTTTCATTGGACAACGAAGGGCTTTAAATACTATAAAATAGAACATACCAGATAGTTGTTCTCTGAATTTTAAAAATTGAATGGATTTTTGTTGAAAATTAGACAAATTATACCAACAATGAATCTCAAATCAATTATATAAAAATTATTTTTTTAATTTTTGAAACAATACAGCCAAAATTGGACATTTCTCATTAATCTATGACAATGATATGCCAATATTCTTATTTATAAGGAGTTTGATATAATTTATCAAAACAAATCTTTATTGACACTATGCAATAAAGAACAAATTATATTCTAGAAATAAAAAACTTAAATAATTTTTGGCAATATTGGTACTTATATAGTGAATGATTCTATGAGCTAGAAAACAATACTAAACAAAACTCCAACAAAGCTATTTTAATTTTCTTCCAGTTTCACTCTGTCTCCCTCCCTTTCTCTCTCTCTCTCTCTCTCTCTCTCTCTCTCTCTCTCTCTCACACACACACACACACACACATACACACACACAAATATGTACATGTACTATATTTCTTTGTATGTATACATATAAACACAAAGAGTGTGCATGTATAAACATGAACACAAACATATATATTCTCTCACACATGTAATTGTATGCATGCACTCGCATGTCTGTGTGTGCATGTTTCATGGTGGAATTGTTACAGGTTATAACAACTTTGCAAAACTAATTTTCAAATCGTTAAATATACAAGCATACAGTTTAAGGTTTTGACTAACACTTTGAAGAAATACTGATCACTATTAGAAAAGTACAGAATTATATCTAGAAATGGCCATAGTAAAGTGAATCCAGAGGTTTAAGGTAAGTCTAAATTAACAAGGAAGGTCTTTAATGTGTGAATTGAGCATCAGTGTTCATTTCCAATCTGTGTATGTGTCCTAATTCAAGTATTCTGCAGATTCACCATTTGGGAATTCTCTAAAATTCTTAAAAGTAAAATCGACTTTCATAGGAGCATTAGCAGTAGTGAGCATCACTGCTGAAGTAGACGGCTCCTCATGTGTTTTCCGTTTCAGTAGGAGCAAATAAACCAGGCAGGAGGAATGTCCACACAGCCAACTATTTTTCATTTACAAAGTGACAGTTCTCATATGATTTAGATAAGCAGTTTACTGTTAATTCTTTAACCATGTGAAATAAGTTCTATTTGTGATATACTTGCTAGAGGTTTTGGGGAAACTAATGATTTGCATTCTAACCTCCTACTGGCATTAATTCACTGGTCTGGATTATGTATGTTCACGGTTTAACTCCGATTTTATTTTACAGGGCCATTAATACTACAGTGTCAAGATTGCCTTCTTCTTGCCGGTAAGTTAAATGTTAATTTTCTCACAGTGGGGTTGTCTGGGTGAAGGTCAGTTAAGTTTCCTTTATCATCCTCCAGTACTCCATGCCTATAGTGACTCCCTGGTTAGTAAGAAACTTTTTTTCCCACTCGTGGGTGATAATTTTCCAGTTAAAAACTACTTGTAAAAGTCCATTTCCTCATTTATTTTTGGTCATATTTAAAAAGTATTGGTAATGGCTTTTTTTTTTTTTTTTGCTGGGATGTTCTTGAATAAGAAACTCTGTAAGGCTTCAATGCAATGGGGCAATACAGATGGAAAATGAAGAAAGACTTGGAGGAGGCATGATCAATTAAGTGTGATAGTGGATTAAACAAAATGACGCAAGTCTAATGAATGGTTGTTTTTAATAAGAGTTAAGCATTTGAAGACATTTTGGTCAATAGCCACTATATAATTAGAATTATAGCATCTAGTGAACCTAATGATCCTAGTAAGCAGTTCTAAGAGGGAGTGCTAGATTGTCTTTTCCAAAAATAGCTGTAAAATTAAAAAAAGTTTTAATCCCACATGCTTCCCTATGTCCATCAAAAGGTGAAATCTATGTCTCCTCCCCTAGAACCTGTGTATATTTTTGTTACTGCTTTGACTAATCAGGTATCATGGAAATAAATGACATTATGTGACAACTTAGGTAGGTTATCAAAGGTGACACCTCTTCCACCTATCTCTACCTTTTTCCTCTCTCTTCCCCCCCCCCCCGTGTCTCTCTCCCTGATAAGTTCATCTTTGCAATCCATTCATCATTATGAAGAATCCCAGACTATATAGAGAGGGTAGATGTGATTGTTCTAAATGACAGACTCAGCTGAATTCCCAGATAACAAACAGCATGAGTTGCAAGCCACCTAAGTGAAGAAGGCTGCAGGTAGTCCAACCCACAGACATAGAGTCACCCCCGCCCCGCCCCAGCCTTTGAATCTTCCAGCTGAGGTTGAAGATGTAGGGAGACAGAAACAAAACATCTCTTCTGTGCCCTACTGGAATTCCGGATCTACAGAATCTCAATCCAGGAACGCAACGAGTGTCAGATCTATGTCTCTAAATTTTGGAGTAATTTGTTACGCATCACTAAAAAGTCAGAGAAAAAGGAAAGATGAGGATGAAAAATTTATCAGTCTAATACGGGGGGAAGAATTATAAATACTTTATGAAGTCGGTATGGTATACCTTTTCAAGTTTCAATGTGCCATGAAATAAAGTTATCTTTAGCAGATATGATGTGCTATGATACTGTGGACCAGGGAGGTATTTGGAATGTTAGCTCTGAGTACACATAAAAGTAACTCAGGGCTTTCAAGCTGTATAGATTAGTACAAACTAACCATAGTTTTCCATAGGGAAAACAAAAAAATATTCATGAGTGCATGCCAATATAAATAAATGATTGAATAAATAAATAATTGGAGAAAAAAGAGACAAATCTTCCATGCAGAAGAATGTAAAATAATTTAGATGCATTATTCACCCTCAAATAGGTGAAGCTTAACTCCCCACTTCTCAGTATGAGTACTGCACAGTGGCTTCCTGCTCAAAAGTACAGTTTGGAAAAGGGAGGAAAGAGTAAATTTTTAGTCAAGAAGCAGCCAGATAATCAGTGTCAACATATCAACAGCATGCAGCTTTTATGTAATGTGATAAGAATACACTTCATGACCGGAACCGGTGGCTCATGTCTGTAATCCCAACACTTTCGGAGGTCCAGGCCGGTGGATTGCTTGAGGTCAGGAGTTTGAGACAAGCCTGACCAGCTTGAAGAAACCCAGTCTCTACTAAAAATACAAAATTAGCTGGGCATGGTGGCTCATTCCTACAATACCAGCGACTTGGGAGGCTGAGGAAGGAGAATTGCTTGAACCCAGGAGGAGAGGATTGGTTGTGAGCAGAGATTGCACCATTGCACTCCAGCCTGGGCAACAAGAGGGACACTCCATCTCAAAAAAAAAAAATACACTTTGTTTATGTGCTTTTCCTTCCCCAAAACCCTGTTACTCCAATTTGATCATGAGAAAACTATCAAACTCAAATTGAAATACGCCCTTCAAAGTACTTAACCAGCAGCCCTCAAAACGGTCAATGTCACTGAAAACGATAACTGATAACTGTCACCACCTAGCAGAGTCATAGAAAACATGAAAACTAAATGCAATGTGAGGCCAGGGGTGGGGCTCACACCTGTAATTCCAGCACTTTGGGAGTTCGAGGTGGGCGCATCACTTGCGGTCAGAAGTTCGAAACCAGGTTGGCCAACATAGTGAAAGCCCATCTCTACAAAAAATACAAAAAATTAGCAGGGCGTGGTGGCGGGCACCTGTAACGCCAGCTACTTGGAAGGCTGAGGCAGGGGAATCCCTTGAACCAGGCAGTGGAGGTTGCAGTGAGCTGAGATCGTGCCACAGCACTCCAGCCTGAGTGACAGGGTGAGTCTATGTCTCTAAAATAAAATAAAATAATGCCATATATTGGATAGGGTCCTGGAACAACAACAAACAAAGACCGAGGAACAAAGGAAATATTAATAAAGCATGGACTTTAACTCTCACATATTAATGTTAGTTCATTTGTTATGATGAATGTACCATATCAATGTAAGTTGTTAACGACAGGGGAATCTGGGTGTAGGATATATGGAAATGCATATACTATATTTGTAACTTTTCTAGAAATCTAAAATTACTTGAAAATGAAGTTTAATTTTTAAAAAGCAAACTAGGGGTTTTCATTAGTGAAAGCAGTCGCACCATTATTTCTGGAGTCTTTCTGAGATCTAGAAGCAGGATTTAACTTTTGGTTCTTCTCTATTCCCACATCCTCAGCCTGGAAGAACTGGTAGGAGCCAGGTAGTAGTACATTGTGCTTTCAAGTGACAGTTAAGTTTTGAATGAAGGACTTGATCTGAAGGGCAATGAGGTGCTGGAAGCATGAAATGAAAATGGTTCCTACACTCATAGTTGTACACCGTTATTTGGTACAGATGGAGTTTAATAAAATAAACACAGAAAAAATGGTTTTGTAGTATTTTAATGGATACGTGGTTCTGAAAATATGTTATAGAAAAAATTTACCTAGGTGCAGAAGGTGCTCTTGAGAAAATGATGATTGGGCACAATCTGAAGAAAGGGTAAATATTGACTTTGTGAAGTGGAGTGAGATTTCAGATGGGTGTCGTTCCAAGCAGAGCTAGAGCTTGTGCAAAGTCACTGTGGCAAGGAGCAGCATAAAAATGGCTGTGGCAGAAAAACAGAAAACCAAGGGGTAATCTGGAGCAAGATGCATCGTAGGTGGAGGAACAGTCAGACGAAGCAGAACCCTAAGACTTGAAGAGTCTTTCCAAACACCCAGCTGTCAAATAGATGATCCAGGATTTAAAGCTGGACTTAATACCAAAGTCTGTGCTTTTTCTAATATACCATCTTGTTCTTCTATTGATATCATCTGAATAAGGTTGCCATTGTTCTATTATAAGCCATGTGAGGGAAAGTAGCCACCAATATTAAGTGGAAAAAAGAAAAAAAGAAAACAAATGTTACGGAGCTAAGAGTAAATTACTGAAATTGCCTTACTAAAACAGAAAAACATCACGACCCCTTCTTTTGCTATTTGCCTGTGTCCCATCTGTGAAATGAAAGAACGCTTCTTTGGGTTTTACAGGCTGAGAAGTGACATTTGCATGAATTTAGACTTTTTCAGGCAGAGCCTGACAGAAGCAAACTGAGTTTGTGTTATTGCTGAGGGGCTCTATGAGGAGGGGTCGTGATGGGAAGGAGCTGTCTAGAATAATCAGAGCAGAAAGCCTGTTAGCAAAGGGCTGAAAAAGCTCTGCAAACCTCAAGTCATCGCCTCTGAGAGTTAAAACCTCTACAGAAAGGAGTTTCGAATATTGATTTCCTCATTCCTCCGCCTAGTGGCCTGGATTGCTAATTATGGCTTGGTGTCCTAGTCTCAGGAGAGACATATGTTGAAGATTCGAATAGGAAATTTGTCCTTACCCCATCCCACACACACACACACACACACACACACACACACCCGTGCATACATGTACACACAAAGTGTTGAGATACTAAAATATATTTTACTATCTTATCTCTACTTTGTTAGGGTTTTTATTTATTTCAGAGATTGTGTAATTAAACTCTTATCAGAGTCCCTGTCTACAGAGTAACCATTGTACTTAATTTTGTGCTTATCATTCTCAAGCATGCACATGTATATTACCAGTATTTTGAATGCTGTTAACTTTATATAATACTGTACATAGTAATATTCTCCTTTTCTTCCTGTACAGAATTATATTGGATATTTATCCATGTTGAAATATTTTATTCATTTTTACTGATTAATAGAATTTCCATTTTATAAATATACAACAGTTCAAATATAAATTTACTGTTGGTGAACACAGAAGTTTCATATCTTTTATCTCTATTAATGCTGTTAATAAACTTCAGTCTTTATGATATTGTCTCTATAGCTATATTTAATGTTTGCATGAATATTCTTTTTCCAGCTCTTTATTTTTATTGTCTTGTGTAACTTGAAATATTATGTCTCTCAGAAATATAAAATAGTTGAATTCTTTGAAAATCTAATCAGAAAATTTTTGGGTCAAATTCATGATACTATTCTATTTATTATTATTTGTATATTTTTATTTAACACACATATCATTAATGTCTGTTGTTAACTCTTGTCTTTACTTTTTTTCTCCTGTATCAATTGTTGATTTAAAAATGTTAATGTTCTTCTTTATTTCTATCTATAGGTTCTAAAACCAAAGTTTGAATTTCTATTCTTTAGTGAGTACGTTACTTTAAAAACAATACACTTAAAAAAAAAAAAGCCTCTCCCAACAAACCTAGCCATTTGGTATTTCTAACCTTGACCAAAACATGATAAACAATTTAGCATATTTTTAGCACTTGGAAATTCGATAGCAGTTTGCTATTGTGGTCTGAAACTTTAGTTTACTTTTTTTTAACCATAAAAAATATTAACCCTTTTAGCTTTGCTCAGCTTTTTCCTATCTTATCTCACTTCCTTCTGGATTTCCTCTTATTCTTACTCAAGTGCATTCTTTATATTTTTCTTTTTGAGGATTTCTGAATGGATGTCATTTACTTAACTCTCAATAATACAGTTAACTGTCAAGATGAAAGGCAGAATAAACTAGTTAATATGTCTCTTATTTTCCCTGAGGTCACTAAAGATATTAATGCTCTGGCATCTACCACTGTTGATGAGAAGAAGTTAGCTGTTAATCTACTTCGCTGTGTAAATAATGGTCCCTTATTTACTGCAAATTTTAAGATTTCCTTCTATCCACAGTTTCACTAGGATGTGTCTAGATTAAATTGTTTTGTGTGTTTATGCTGCATGGGATTCAAGCAAAACTCTTTGAGCTAGAAAACTATACATTTCCTCATTTGTGAAAACATAAACTTAAACTACCCTTTAAATGCCGCTTCCACAACTTTCCTTCCATTTTCTTCTTGTGAAACACCACCTGCAAGATAGAATTGCAACTTTCAATCTGATTTCTATTGCTCCAAATGTCTCATTTAAAAAAATTGGCTGAGTATTTTATGAATTTCTCACGACTCTTTTTAAAATTACTAATATTCTCCTTTACTCTTCAGTTCAGAGTTACTAACCGTACACTCACATGTAATCAGTAATAAGTAAAATCAGATATGTGTAGTACACATACAACAATTTCTAATATTTCAAATGAATCGTTTTACTCCATGCTTTCACCTTTACCCCTTCCAGTTTCATGCCTGCCTTGTATTTTATTTACAACATCTATTCCTTTTATGGGGAGTGTCTCTCCTCTCATCTGTTGAGTTGGTGCAAAAGTAATTGCAGTTTTTGCCATTACTTTTAATGACAAGAACATTATTTTGGCAACAACTTAATATCTCAGCAAATTTTATTCATCTTCCTTTTCTGAGTCTCTAACAGAGTACTAAACATGTGATAAGGTTTAAAATTATTTTTCCCCAAATTTTAATAGTAGTCTCTTCTGAGAGTAGTTCTAATCAAAGTAGAGGGTCTTCCACCAACAGACACATTTAATAAAGTGTTCTTGGGCCAGGCACAGTGGCTCACGCCTGTAATCCCAGCACTTTGGAAGACCGAGACAGGAAGATCACCTGTCAGCCTGGCTACCATTGTGAAACCCTGTCCCTACTAAAAACACAAAAATTAGCCAGGCGTGGTGGTGGGCACCTGTAATTACCAGCTACTTGGAGACAGAGTCAGGAGAATTGCTTGAACCTGGGAGGCAGAGGTTGCAGTGAGCCAGGATTGCACTACTGCATCTCAGCCTGGGCAACAGAGTTAGATTCTGTTTCAAAAACAAAATCTAAAACGAAACTAAACTAAAAAGTGTTCTTATCTTTATCAGCTTATTTTTACACTCATTTTTACCTGTTAGATAGAAGTTCTATCTATCAATACTAGTCAAATAGGCAATAGTAATGTATCCATAATCTACTTATCCTTTCCATTTAAATTCTCTACTTCCTAGTTATAACTGTGAGTTATATAATTCAGCCTGAATTTCCTTATTAATATGAAGGAAATGGAAATAGTTTTTTTCTAGAATCTTAGAATAAGTAAATAAATTTCTAAAATATATATAACATAAACAAATATGCTGATGCCTTCACCTTCAAATTCTTATCATACTCATTTTACTTAGGAACTATACTTAGAACCAAGGAGAAAAATATAGGAAAGTTTGGTTTCTGACTTAAATAATCAATATTTCAACATATTTAAGAGACTATTTGACATTGCTGCCAAATTCTATTATTTTTATGATTCTCAAGTTATAGAAGAGTCATGAAAACAGAAATCTTTGTAAGTACTTTATGTACGCATCTGTGTGAGTGGGAAGATAAGAAAAGGGGAAGAATGTGGTGAGGCTTTCAGTGAAGCCATTTCTCTACAGCAACACTTAGTGGACGGAAAAAAGTCTAATTTGGATATACTGTTTAAATACCCTGGTGAAATTTGCAAACACATGAGCTAAGGCCTGACATTCATTTGATAATTTACTTAGCAAATGCTTCTTGAGTACATCCTAGGTGCCAGGCATTTCTCTAGATGTTGAAAATACAGAAGTAAACAAAACCATTTGTTATTATAAATAGAAAAGACACTTTTTCACCTCCTAATTGTCATCAAGTACACTCCTGCAGAAGGAAATCCCCAGGGTTTTTGTTGAAACAAGCACAATGTTAAATAGTGGTTTGTTCTTGCTAAATCAGATAATACACCATCAGTAAGAGCATATGGTCTGTCTAAAGGCAAACTTCATCTCCTTGCAATCCTTCCTGGCCATATCACATGCAAAACAGCATGTTATGTTTTTGTCACTATATTTAGTCATATTTTAAAACAAACTAGGGCATTCTTAGGATAGTAAGTGTTCTGATAGCCATGAGATGTAAGAACATTTCATGGAACAAGCTAAATTTATTCTGGATGGAAGTGGACTTAACTGTTATATGAAAGCAGTTTTCAAAATCTTGAAGATGCAGTAAAAGAGGGATTAGAGTTAATCTATATGCTTCTGGAAAGCATGATTAAAATAACATCTGCCAGTATCAACACCTCCAGGATAAAATGCACAATATTGCATTAGGACAGTAGCTTTCAAAGTGTCTTCCCTTGACCAGAAGCAACAGCATCAAATGGGGATTTTATTTTTAAAGTCCTTATTTACTGAATCAGAGTCTCTGGGGCCAAGGCAAAGTAATCTGCTGTCTAAAAGTCCTGAAGTTTTTCTCATGTGTTAACCTTTGAGAACCATGGCCATAGCATAGAACACCTTCTCCATCTCTCAAGAGTGATCTTCTACCACAGCACATGTGATTGTGATTCTGCCTGACTGAAATAATCCACAATTCTTCAAAATTCCAGGCATTATATATGCTGCTAACTCTATTTTGAATCTCAGTTTTTAATGTTTGCCCATTGGCAAACTCCTATTCAGTCTTTGACACTCAAAATCTTCTTTTCAAGACAGAGTCTTGCTCTGTCATTCAGGTTGGAGTGCAGTGGTGCCATCTTGGTTCACTGTAGCCAAGGAATTCTCATGCCTCAGCTACCAGAGTAACTGGGAATACAGGTGTGAGCCTCCTGGCCTGGATAGTTGTTTCTTTTTTAAGTAGAGCTAAGGGTTTCCCATATTGGCCAGGTTCTTATCAAACTCCTGGTCTCAAGTGATCCACTCACCTCAGCTTCCCAAAGTGCTGGGGATCCAGGCATGAGCCAACTGCACCTGGACAAGACAAACTCTCTGTTTTTTCAATACCTCCAACTGAAGATTTAGTTACCCTTCCTGAAATCTCACAGTGTTTTTATATATCAACCTTAGATATTTACCTGTTTGGCTGTTTAGACAGACAAACAGATAAATGTTAGCACCTGGATTTCCTGTCATTTTACTCTTGATTTCATGTGCTTTAATAGTGTCTCTAGAGACACACACTGAATGAATGTTTCAGAGAATGTTTATCTGTCTGAATAATTTTTAGAAATGCTCGTGGTCATAAAATATGGGAGCTGACAGAGACCTGGAGAGTACGATTTATATAACTAAATGACCAGCAATCCTTCTGAAGTTTCTGAAGTCATCGTTCATGGGAATGCAGGCTGATACAAAAACAAAAGGAAGATATAAATAAAAGCTCCCTGGAAAAACATGCAGCTGGCATGCTTACTTGGTTTGTCTGATCCATATCACAGTCTCCAGTAGTGACGTTGGGCAAGAATCCACAATATCAAGAAAAAATGTTGAAAATACACAAGTTATTCTCAATCCTTGAGTCCCAAAGGTCAGAAAAGAAAAAAAGTAATCAATACTTTCTATGAGCAATAAATTTTCCAGATAATTTGCACAGAACATAATTCAGCATTAATCAAATGTATTTCAGTAGGTAATAATAGTCACTAACATTTATTAATTAGTGTCTTACTTTGGGTTCTCTCAGAATCAGCTCCTAAGACAAAGTAGTTGAGATCAAGCAGTTTATTTGGGAAATAGCCCCAGGACACACTAGTGAAGGCAGGTAAAAGTGACATATAGGAGAGCAGGAAACCAACATAGGTTGTATCAACGGGAAGATAACTAATGTCATGTCTGGAGTTCAGCCCGATTGGGGACCTGTAAGAGACATTATAGCACATGACTTGAGAGGAAAATGAAAGGGGTTATTTAACTAGTAATTCCCACAAGTCATCAACTAACTGTTCCCCAGAGCTCGTCATTCTCTGGCGACAGAGAAAGATCTTAACAAAGAGTCTTACATATGACTGTGTTAAGGAACAACAAGAGCTAAGTGTAAATGGATGGGACTTAGCATCCAACTATTATAAACATGTATACGTATTTTACAAACATTATTTAATGCATCCTTCTCAGCAGTCCTATGAGTTAAACACTATTATAATACTATTATTATTCTACTTAATAGATGAGGAAATTGATGTAAAGAGACATATATAATAATTTCCCAATGCAATGGACAAGAAATTGTGGAACTGATTTGGCATTCTGATCTCAGAGTTCATGCTTTCAAAAAAAAAAACCTGACAATTGTTATTTGGCTGGTAATCTAAGATCAATGAATTCTTAAATATTTAATCTTTCCATCCCTGTGTGGGTATATCTGTTTCCAATAATTCACCATTTTTCTCCCACAGTTCATGTCTAATTACAGCTCTCAATCTTTCATGCTCACTGAATATTCCCTTGGGAATCAGCCACAGTACCGTCAAATATTTACTTTTGTGAATCCTTTTCTATTTCCTAGTATTTTCTTTTCTTTTTAAAAATAATTACATTACCTCAATTGGCTTACATTATGATTTTATACTTCTTCTTTTCTCCTATGCACCACTCATGGTGGCCTCGTTTTCTCTCAGTTGCAACCAACAGTCATTCTCTGTTTTATTTCAGTTAACTTACACTTTGGGTGGAAAGCATCAAAGCAGAATATCTAAAACAATCAAAAGGAAAGATGGAGAAATCAAGCACAAAAGTTTAGGAAAAAAACCTTTCCTCCTGGATTTTGCTGCCATTTAAAGCCAATGATGACTACTCTTCAAAGTGTTTTCTATCCCAGATTTTTCTCTCCTTTCCTTGGCCATGAAATATTTTTCTAGAGAAACACAAGCTATCAATGGCTCAGTAGTTTACTAAACTAATAAGCCAATGTTATTAACTAATGAGTTGCTTCAGTTAATGACCAATCTAATCAATAAAACTGTTAGATAAGTTTGTAAACACCCTTACAGATGGTGCAGTGGTCAGTCTTGTTCTTCTGAAAGGCTTCACTGATATTCTGAAGGTTCAAGCCACAGGAAAAAAATATTGTACTGTGTATCTTCTAATTATCTTGGTTTCCAATTTTTCTTAGCAGTACTCTAGCTCCCATTAGCCACTGGAACAATGTCTTATATTTACAATCTAGAAAACGGTAAATATTCTATTTAAAATATCGCATTTTTCTTTTCTTTTCCTTTTTTTTTTTTTTTTTTTTTTTTTTTTTAGATAGAGTCTTGCTCTGTCACCAGGTTGGAGTGCAGTGACGCAATCTTGGCTCACTGCAATCTCCGCCTCCTGGGTTCAGGAGATTCTTCCGCCTCAGCCTCCCGAGTAGCTGGGATCACAGGCGCACGCCACAATGCCCAGCTAATTTTTTTTGTATTTTTAGTAGAGACAGGGTTTCAACGTGTTGGCCAGGATGGTCTCAATCTCTTGACCTCGTGATCCGCCCGCCTTGTCCTCCCGAAGTGCTGGGTTTACAGTCATGAGCCACTGCACCCGGCCAAAATATCGCATTTTTCAATGAAACCTGCTGCCAATACACTTGCTTTAAATTTTTATTCCAAATCCTCCTTTGTTTCATATCTTATCACCTAGATAAATCTAAGCTCTGATGAGCCTGCATGGTTTCGTTTTGATCATAAAGCATACATTGACCATTTCTTTTTTTGCTTTAATCTGTATTTACCACACATACTTTCATCGTGACGCTGAACAACTTTCCAAACAAACCATCTTCATTCAATTTCCAATTAGTAAAAAAATTCAATACCAATGTCTGCTAATAATTTATCTTTCAAGTAGAAACGATTTATACTTTGCTAAAAGACAAAGGTAAGAACATTCATAACACCTATTGTAAATCTACTACTAGCAAGTCATAAAAATGCCTCACTAATTAACTCATTTTAAAACTTATACATTTATTCAACAAATATTTATTGATTCTCTGTTGCCTTTCAAATATTTTGCTTGCCACTGGTGACAAATCATGAGCAGAAGGAAACATTGTCCTGACTTCATGGAATTTACGGTCAATGTACTAGTAGTCAACACATATTAACTAAGTAGTTTCCAAAATTGTCAGAATTAAAACCTGCATTACAGAAGCCAATTAGTGTAATCTATCATTTCAACAGACTAAATAAGAAAAATTGAATGTTTCTATCAGTAGATGCAAAAAGTCATTTGACAAAACATGCATTCAAGACAAAACTGTAGTAAACTATGGCTAGAGAGAAACTTTCTCAACTTAGTAAAGATTATCAACAAAAAACACAACTAACATCATACTCAATGATGAGAAACTAAAAACTTTTATGCTAAATTTAAGAACAAGGGAAGGCTAACCCCTCTCGCCCCTGCTTTTCAACATTGTACTGAAAGTCAAGGCCAATGAAGTAAGATAAGACAAGAAAACGTATATAAACTGGAAAAGAAGTAGTGAAACTTTCTTTGTTTAAAGGCAAAGTGATTCTATATGCAGGAAATCCAAAAGAACCAACCAAAATAACTCCTAAGACTAATAGGAGTTCATAGCAAGGTTGCAAGATACAAAAGTTAATATACAAAAGTCAATTGCTCTTCTATGTATCGGCAATGAACAAATAAAATTAAAAATTAATAACACAATACTATTTACATTAGCACTCTCCAAAGTGAAATATTTAGGTTTAATCTAAGAATAATATGTACAAGATCTGTATGAGAAAAACTATAAAATTCTGATGAAAGAAATAAAAGAAGAAGAACTATTCCATGTTTATGGATAGGAAGACTCAGTCTTGTCAAGAGATTAGTTCTTCCCTATGTGATATATATATATATATATATATATATATATATATATATATATTTTTAATGAAATTCCAATAAAAGGCCCACCAAGTTATTTTGTGGATATTGACAAAATAGTTATAAAATTTATATGGAGAAGCAAAAGGCCCAAAATAGTCAACACAATAGTGAAGGAGAACAAAATTGAAGCATTGACACTACTCAATTTCAGAGTAGGGATCATTATAAAGATACAGTAACAAAGACAGTACAGCACTGGCAAAAAAGAGAAAAGAAATTAAAAAAAAAAAGAATAGAGAGCCCAGAAATATATTACTACATAAATATAGTAAACTGATCTTTGACAAATGAAAAAAAGTAATATAATGAAGCAAAGACAGTCCTTTCAACAACTGGTGTTAGAACTACTAAACATGCACATGCAAAAAATATAAATAAAATATTTTACATACAGACCTTATACTCCTCTTCACAAAAGTTCCTCAAAACAAATAGTAGAACAAAATGTAAAGCACAAAACTATACAACTTTCAGAAGATAACAAAAAGCAAAAAAGAGAAAATCTAGATGGCCTTGGGTTTGGTGATAACTTTAGATTTCAAGAACATGATCCATGGAAAAAAGACAATAAGCTAGACTTTATTAAAATAGAAAAAAAATCCTGCTCTGTGAAACATACTGTTAAGAGAATAAAATGACAAATGACAGACTACTTGAAAATATTTGCAACAAAATGTGATCAGGAATAATCATTGTAAAATACGTAAAGTACTCTTAAAACTCATCAACAAAAAAGCAAAAACAACAAAATTGTTAAAAGAGCTTCAAATCCTACTGGACTTCTAACAAAGAAGATATACACATACAAAGAGTATATCAAAAATTTTTTCACATCACATATCATGAAGGAAATGCAAATTAAAACAATAGTGGGATACCTGTACATACCTATTGCAATGGCTCTAATCCAGAACACTGACAACAACAAATGCTGGTGAGGATTTCAAGCAACAAGAACACTCATTCATTTCTTGTAGGAGTAAAAACAGGCACAACCACTATGGAATACCTTTTGACAGTTTTCTATTAAACAAACTCCATATGATCAAGAAATTACAATGTTTGGTATTTACCAAAAGAGGTGAAAATAAGTGTCCAGGAAAAGTGATATTCAGCCTGTAATTATGTTTAAAATGGGAAATATTACTAAAACAGAGAGAAAGATACATTAAAAATTAATTGCTATGTTTCAAATATTATTTTAACATATCATATCTTTTGGCTGAGATTTTTATGTTGTCTTTCTTCAGCATTGGGGTTTACACTGTTCACACTGTGTGCTAAACTTTGTTCATTTAAAGAATGTTATGAGCATTCATTCCTCATCTCATCTTTTATCTTTATTTTTATTTTTTATTTTTATTTGGTTATCCTTTTTTTTTTTTTTTTTTTTTTTTTTTTTTTTTGACGTAGTTTGTTCTTGTTACCCAGGCTGGAGTGCAATGGTGCGATCTCAGCTCACCGCAACCTCCGCCTCCTGGGTTCAGGCAATTCTGCCTCAGCCTCCCAAGTCGCTGGGATTACAGGCACACGCCACCATGCCCAGCTAATTTTTTGTATTTTTAGTAGAGACGGGGTTTCACCATGTTGACCAGGATGGTCTCGATCTCTTAACTTCATGATCCACCCGCCTCGGCCTCCCAAAGTGCTGGGTATTAGCGACTCTTTAATCTTTATTACCTCTTCAACTAATATAGAAAACACTAAAATGTGGGTTTTACTAACATTTTCATGAATGTATATGCAGTTTTAGACATTACAGTTGGGGTAGGGGATGTGTCTGGATGAGCAATAGCACAATTCAGTACCAGTCTGAGAATCACAAGAGTCAGTCTTTGTGTTGATGCAAAGGGACTCTGGTGTTTTCCCAATAAGCAGGACGACCACGGAGTATTTCCATTTGTTTACTGCCAGGCTTAATAGAAATAGAGTGCCCTTTGGAAGTTGAGAGCTCATTGGGGAATTACTAGACTGTTAAAACAAAAGATACTACAGAAAATAAAATAGGGTGTACAAACGAAGAAAGAAAATTAATAGGTGACCTAAATGAAAAGAAAAAAGGAATAAAGCCAATATGGAGCTGGAAACCTGTGGGGATATATGACTAACAGGTGCTTTAATTTCTTTCTCCGGCCACTATTTTTATTATTTTTTAAAAAATTTTGATGCTTGTTACTTAACTGCATGTACTAAATCCAAGTTATGATATTCTATTTCAGAATTACATCTCTAATATTAAGGCCATTAAATAGTTATGATCATTTACCCACAAATAAATCATTAGGCACTAGGAATTCTTATTAAATTAATCCAAGTGGTCAGCAGCTAGTGAAAACACATTTAGTTGATGTTAAATATTGCATGGCACATTACAAATGGCTGATGCTCCATAACTGGTCCATTTATAGTTTATGGTACAAATTTTAAAGTCAAGTAAATGGTGTTTCGGCAGTAGTTCATGTGTTATGACTTGTCAGAGCTGTAAATAATTTGAAGAGCATTTATGTATTTCTAGATTCCATGTACCTCTTGCTTATAAATCTATTTATTAACCCTTATAAATAATTGATGGCCATATCTTAAAATGAATCATTCCTAAAATTGCTTAACTGTCTGGAATTTTTCTTTAGTAATCCAGTCTCTCATTTTCTTTTCATATCTCAATCAGATATAAATAGAAGAACCTTGTATGCACCTTTTTATTCTCATTCCCCAATCTAAGTGTCTGAGTCATTATTCACCTTAATGGTGAGAAGCTATAAATTCAAGCCATCAATTCTCCTTCTGGCACCTTCAATGAGTAATTGGTTTTCTTCACTACCTCCATCCATCCCAACCTACAGTTAGTTTCTTTCTCCTCTCTCTTCTTTCTTCTTCACTTCCTCACTAGTTGGATACTCTATCAATTTCTTTGAATTTCTTAGTATCAGGGTCTGAATGCCTAACTTAATCACATTACTGTGATGGATTTATATCTGAACATGCTGTCAATTAACACAGAAGCCTTATAAAAGAGAGAAATGAGATATACAAAAGAGGCCACAGATGGTTAGAAAAAGAAAAAGAAAAATATATTACTGGTCCTTGGAAAAATTGTGAAGGTTCTGATTTGTTTTGGGCCTTTGCTTCTACCTTATTTTGCACCATTTTTCTTATTGAAGTTCGAATCCTCTCACACTTTCCCCAACTACTAGGAAATCCATTGATGAAGTAATACATTTTATTTGTATTTATTCTTCTATTCACATATTCATTTAGCACTATTTATGATTTTGTTATTAATATTAGTTATTTACTTATTTAGATTGACATGTTTCTTGACCTGTTTTTGAGGGAATAGAGGTTTACAATAACATGTGAAATACAAATTGAAGTAAAATGAAACAAGTGGCTGAGACGATCTAGACAAAAATAACTTGGGGAGGGATAAGACGAAGATAAGTGAGCTCATGCAAATCCTAACTTCTTCTGTATAGTGTGAAATGCATATTCCAGAGCAATGTTCATCCTTAGGACCAAAGAGATGCTATCATCCTCATCTACATTTGGGAAATCTTACAATGCTATCCTTTATAGCTTATGTTGCTTCATCCCTCTGAAAAAGTCCTCATGGAAATAATTTTTGCAGCCTCTTCTTTGGATGTCATTATCATCTTTGTGTATTCCAAATGCACTAATACTCTGGATTTAATGGTTCAATACAGCAGAGAAGATTGTTCGTAACTCAAGGTGGATTTCAAGGGAATTATTCACATAAACATCCCATGAATCAAATAAATAAGAAAACTTGCTGTCCACACTAAGGGTAGTCTTTGTCAACAGAACACAGATAGATGCTTTTTTTGCATAGGTGTGTTGGGAGTTTCTCCACAGATCAACACTATTCCTGGAGTAGATCTATTTGGGAAAGATGAAAAATGACTGTATTAGTGCAACTGAAGTGTGATCTACCTCCAAATTACATTTTGCATTATGCACTATTTGAATTTGCTATTTGAACATAAAAGGTTTTACTGGGTAAGAGGTCAGACACAGGAAAGTGGTTTTGCTAAATCAGAAGGGATTTCAAATGATGTGGCTGAGAGGTAAGAAAAGCAGTGTAAAGATTTATTGAGAAAAGTGTTTAGTTGATAAAGGATAACATTTATTTGTAATTTGAGCATTTGACCCAAATGACACTCATTAGCTCAACTTGTGTGACTCCAATTAGTTTTATAAATTTATTATTTGACCTGATGCTATTTGGAAAAGAATTTTATAGCACTGAAACTGAGATTTGTTTTAAGACAAATGTGAATTATTTCCTTAATAATGCTATTTTGCTTTCTCTATAAAATTATGGATGTTGTATTTTCATACACAAGCTTATAGATGATAGCTCTGGGGGAAAAATGTAGACTAACAAAAACTCACCATTTGCACTTGAGGCACATTTTTATATGCATAAGAGAATCTAGTTTATTTACCCATAATTGTTTTTAAGCATATATCTTGTCACCCACACCCCACTGATCTTAATAACAAAAGCTAAAATATTTACTGAAAATTTCTATGTTTTAGGTATGGTGCTATTTGCAAGAATTCTCTTTTTAATTTTCACAACACAATAAAGTACATTCTATTACATTTACCATTAAGGAAATGAGAGAGTAGAACTTAGCAATTGTAAATTACTTGTCTATGGATATATACTAGTAAAAAGAGGAGCTGGGATAAATAGACATAGATTGATTAAGAGATTTTATTTAGTCTTAACTACTATTTTGTTCTTTTTGTCTTTGGTGCCATTTAAGAAGTTATTGTGCTCTTCACTGTGTATGAGTAAAGTTGCTATTACTTTACTTAGTACAAAAGTGTTAGAAAACAGATGGTCTCAAGTATCTGTCTCAATTTGTCAGAAAAGTACCTTAAATATACTTGAGAAAGACATACCTATTTAAAATAGATATCAAATATAAGTTTCTTTTTTAAGGAATCTCAAATGTATTTCCTCTTATAAGTGAGTTCTGATCACTGAACACCAAGATTCAATTGTTAGAGTAAGTGCATTATGATGCTATCATTTGATTCTGTGACAACTGAATATAAGAGCTTTAGTTTATTTGGCAACTGGTAAAACAACACTTTAAAAAGAATTTTTTATTGAAGAATGTCTAATGTTGGATGAGTAGACAGCATGAATATATCCAAATAAAATACTCTGTCAACCACAGAGGTATAGTTCTTTGTAACCAAAATTACCCTTTATATTTGGAATTATTAGAAAAAGAAGTATTTGTCATGTTCATTTTCAATGTATTTTTATGAGTTTTCAGGCAAGAGCCATTGAAAGAATGAGAGGCGCACTGGTTAGAAACTTAGCTCTTCTAAAAGAAGAGCTTTACATTAATTTGTCAGGCTAAAGACTATTTGCCAACTCCTTTAGAATATTGCATGATATTATTCACTCTTTTTAACATTGTAAAAATAATAATTTGCCACTTTTGCATGGTTTATGACACATAGTACATATTCTATTTCGATATCAATATTACTAACATGTTCTATCATTAACTATCAGTTTATTTGTAGAAACAGGAACAATACATGACTGAGTGAAAACTAATCTAAAACTCATTGATGGTTGAAATCTATTACAATGATATAGTCAACTGGAACATCAATTGATTAAGCAGTTTATTTATGAACATGCTCACATGCTGTCCATAATGCTACACATGCCTACTGCATGAGCACTCAGGGTTCTGAAAGAATTATGTTAAAAAACAAAACCTTTAAAGTAATTATTGTATTTGTTAATATGAGGGGAATGGAATTTGACTTCCTTACTACCATCAGTGGTATAAATTCTCTGAAGTAATTCTGAAGTCTGCTGGCTAAGAAATGATAACCCAGTCAGTGATGGTTTTATTTGTTATCTCATTATTTATATTTTTTCAGCACACAAGGGTTGACAAAATAAGATTTATTTTCATACTCAATTCCCACAAGAATAAGGAAACTGAAGTTTACAAGGACTAAATTCACTTTTCAAGAAAAACACCTCCTGAGTGACTTTTTAACCTAAGCAATGGCTACATTATTTACTAGTGTGTAGACAATACATGGAAAAAATTTTGACTGAAGAACAACAAAGGTAATTTGGTCATACTCCTCAGTAAATAAAAATACAAAAACGCATTGACTAAACATATCAGTGAAATGATTGACTTAATTAAAACCTACTTTTTTCAATACTTCAGCTCAACAGATAGATATACATTAGTCTATCTCCCTTTTTCTTCAAGTCAATGCATAACATGGTAAAGTTTTTCTTCACAACTAGTGCCCTCTTGTAATTTTCCTCTATGTCTGCTTCCTAAAGAAACCTAGCAATTAAAATCCACACACAAAATATAGAACGACCTCATATATTGCTCTCTTAAAACATTTGTTTTCACTTGCTTATGAGTGCCACCAAATATGTATGTCTAAGCTTGTCATTATTCCGAGAAATGGTAAGATTTGGGCCTCATTTCTTCCCCTATGTAGATTGTGTGTCTGTGGAGTAATGTGTCTGTATTAGTGGGTGAAGTCTGAGAAAAGCAATGGAGAGAATTTGGAGTTTAGGATATCCCTGCTCTGTGCTGCCCAGAAATTCAGTTGATTTGGAGTATGTGGGTGGGAACTGACTGTCATATAAAGTGAATAGTAAAGGACAAGGCATCAGAAATATGAGTAAAGGAAGTAAAACATCTATATCCTAAGAACCCTGAAGCTCAAAATTATAGAAATGTATATGTTAGTATGGGATTCAGCTGTAAAAAAGAGGTGAGCTACGAGGAGAAGAAATATTATGAAGAGGAGCCCTTACCCTCCTTGTTCTCAATCCCCACCGTTTGAGAGATATCTGAGAACTGAAAGAGAGCTGGGAAATTGCTGATTTCTACCCAAGTCATGTGGGCTTCTCTCGTCTTCTTAAGACAGACAATCTAGAGATCCTATTAGGCCGCTCCTTGAATGTGAAGAAAGAGCTATTCAGCCAAAGAACACCTGAGGGTATTAGACAGTTAAAGTGTTGGGGGGACAGTCCTTTAGACCAGCACACTGAGATAGGGGGACATGAACCTCTAAAGATGGAAATGAGACAAGACATGGCTGGAGTCTTCAAAGATACCAGGTGGTAACATGGCTGGTTCTGATAAACTTTGGGGAGAAAGCGATTGCCTGAAAACAAAGAACAGTTTGCTCAGTGACCAAGAAGAGACATGGTTTCACCTCCATCTCCACCAAAACCAACTTTTTGAGCTTTGTTTTAAAATCCAATAGACATATTGGTAGGGAAGTAAGTGAAGGAATTGAAGAATGTGGTTTTCTTTCTGATTAGGTTGAATTTCTTCTCCTGGATATAGTATCATTGTATAACCAAACAGAAAAGAGAAGAAAAAGAAAGAAGAAAGAAAGAAAGAAAGAAAGAAAGAAAGAAAGAAAGAAAGAAAGAAAGAAAGAAAGAAAGAAAGAAAGAAAGAAAGAAAGAAAGAAAGAAAGAGAAAAAGAAAGAGAAAAAGAAAGAGAGAGAGGGAAAGAGAAAGGAAGAGAGAAATAAAGAAAGAAAGAGAAAAAGAGAAAAAAGAAGGAAGGAAGGAAGTGAGGGAGGGAAGGAGGGAGGGAGGGAGGAAGGGAAAAAGCTATGTGGCTCAAGAACAGCAATTCCATCTCAAATCATTTTAATTTCAGGAAGTAATTCAAAAATACCTTATTAGAATGTTCAAGAATGCTTCTAAACTAGGACATAAATAATTATATTTTAAAAAGAGGAGCTCTTATTTTTGTTTGGATAATTTTATAATTTTCCCAAAAATTCATTTATATTTTCAAAAATAATCATAAACTTGTCAAAACAGAAAAAAAAACATATTTGTTAAGTATGGTTGCTTTTTCCCTTCCAGTGTAGATATGACATTCATTTCCAATGAGTACATATTTAGGTATTTTATTTATCACTGAATCTTCATAAGTTTGAATTCTCAGGCTATGTACATTTCAGTTTGCCATTATTTGCCTGAACCATTCTCATAATTCAGAGTGTAGGGACCAGAACACGGTATTATATAGCTTTTGTCAGGATTTAATTTAAATACCAAGTATTAAAGACATGTAATACAGCACCTGGAACCTAACAAATACTCAATAAATGTTTGCTAAATAAGAAAAAAAAAACAGAATTTATGGTTACAGATTCATGGCCTTCTGCAATCAAGAGAAAAATCTGGAACTTGAATGGTTTTCTTAAACAAAAAGACAATTTCAGCATGAAAATGTTGTCTGAATTCTGAAACACTTCACTTTGTAAAGTATTATTTTATTAATCTTCCTCAGCTAACCCCATACTAATTCAATTATTTAAAAGATAAGACACTTATTTTTAAATATTATAACTGATTAAAAGTGAATTAGTCATGTTTATTCATCATTTTGCCCAACTTCCAACTACCAATACAGGTGGCATTATTTCACAAGCACACATTCCACATGTGAGAATAAAGCGAAGCCCCAAGCTTACTTCATTTCGCAGAACAATCATAAATTTAGACATTCATATTCTATTGCATTTATAAGTAAGTAAAAAAGAAATGCTTCAGTATAGCAATATATGAAGTTCTCATAGTTTTTGAACAGATTGATTGCTAGGTTAATTTAGGAAGCCAATGGTGAGGAAAGTTCCAAAAAGGCAGTAATTGTAAAGGAAGACTTTCATTTCATATACATTTACTTGAAGAAAAAGAAGGAATAATGTGTGTGGAGGGGAAGGTTTGCAGAGGAGTCAGTTTAAATAAACTCAAACATTTTACCCGAGTTTCTAATCAATGATTTTTTTAAAAAAATTGTACCTGTGCAACTGTCTTGCATGTTCTGCAAATGTACCACAAAACCTAAAATGCAAAATAAAAAAAATTAAAAATAAATAAATAAATAAATAATAAAATTTTTTTTACAATATGTCTTAATTTACATTTGTAATATACATTTAATTGTGTATGCCATTGCCATGTACATACTGTAATCATATCACAAAATGTAATAGATTTCTTATGAAAAGATTTGTCAAAATTATATTTTCTATTTAGTTATAGTTATCTGTAGGTAAGACTGTCTTTTGGATGCTGATCTTATTAGTTCTTTAGATTCAATAGTTGTTGTCTATTTATTATTATTTTTTTTTATTTTCTAAGTAGATAAACCATAGTGTTTGTAGAGCAGAATAATATAGTTTTATTTCATTTTGTAAAAATTATTTCTTATTTTTTATTCTGCTTTAGGCTTGCTTAAAACTTCAATATGAAGTTGATGACAGAGACGATAGTGGTACTTTGTCTTTTTGATGATTATGCTTCACTATTAATTATCAGAGTAATTTTTTTCTCTTCCTTGGTATTTGGTTTGCTATTTTTATCTGCTTTTAATTCATACATTGTTCATATTTTCCCTTTGTGCTGCATTCTGGGTTGATTTCTACATCTGCTAACAATTCTCTTGTAAAAGATTTTCTTGTATGCTTTTTCTTATTTTTGTTGGAATTTTTCCTGTGAGATCAATAGCATCATGAGTTATTCTTTAGGGACCACATGTGCCCTTGGCTGTGGGTATCTCTAATGGAAGTTCTTCTATTTGTCTCTACCAGGGCCCTGGGTTTTTCTGGGGTTATGGGGCAACTTTATAGGCTATTTTCTCAACCCAGGCAAAAAGCTTCCCATGCTGCATGCTGAGACTAAATTAAATGCCAAACCACGGCCAAATGCTTATTGCTGGCTTTCCTTTTTCTGCAAATATTCAGGAGGTTACCCCAATGCTCTGATAAAATTGAGGGTAGTGAAGGGAGCTTTTTATATTTCACATGCTACACATCAATTCCAAACTCCTGGCTTTAGTCTTAAATCTCATTTTCAGCAACTCATGCACACAGGACCCACAGAGATTCCTTTTTGTGTGTCTTGCACCTACTGTTTCCCTCCTTCCCCCCCACCTACCTACCTACCTCCCTTCCTCCCTTCCTTCCTTCCTTCCTTCCTTCCTTCCTTCCTTCCTTCCTTCCTTCCTTCCTTCCTTCCTTCCTTTCCTTCCTTTGTTCCTTCCTTCCTGTTTCTTATTATTAAATCAATAGATCAGTATGATGACTATTATAATGGATTTCAATTTTTCGAGTGATAAGGATGTATTGAGAGGATTTCGTCCATGAAAGCTAGGACAACTGGTTAAGAGTCTTCTTTGTCTCAAACAGTTGTATGTTTGTGTGTTATGCTACTTTTGCTGGAACAGACAACTTCTTACCACTTTGGCTAAGGATATCACCAGTGGCGTTCTTACTTTAGAGTGCCACCTGTGGAGTTTTATGTGCAGGATCTCAGTGATATGCTTGGTTGGACATTTGAAAGACTTCCCAAGGATTTTCGTAAAATATTTGACATTTTCTGTCCTCATGACATAGTTTTGGTTTTATTAACTCCTGCTGTTGGTTAATGTCTTTGTTTAGGGTACAAAAAGAATATTTGAGGCTGGTCAATTGTTAAAGAAAAGAAGTTTATTTGGCTCATGATAGTGGTGACTGGCAAGTTCAAGATTGGAAAGCTCCATCTGGTGAGGGCCTCATGATGCTTTAATTTAAGGCAGAAAGTAGAAGGGGAGTAGGCATATGCAAACAGATTGCATGGTAAGAGAGGAGGTAAGAGAGAGACTAAGAAAGCCAGGTTTCTTTTAACACCAGACTAACCCATTTCCTAGAGATGGAGAATTCACTTGTGAGAAAACATTAATATATTAATGAGAAATATGCCCTCATGACACATTCATCTCCCATTAGGCTCTACCTACTGCCCCATTGAGGACTAAATTTCAACATGAGTTTTGGCAGGGACAAACCATATCCAAAGCATTGAAGTTCAAAATGTTAATGTGGCTTGATTTTGGTGGTGATAGTCTCTTTTACTTATCACCACACAGGACTATTTTTTTTTTTTTACATTCACTGAATGTAATGAGCCAGCTCTTTGCTAAGACCAGTTTCACCTGCTTATTATTATTTCTGTCTGTGTACACAGTATTGGCAAGACAGCATGTCACTAGTTTTTCATGCTGATATGGAAGTACCTCTACTGTTCCATTTATTTGACCACTGATCACTCACTGAAAGACATACTTAGGTGGGGGAGAAAATGGAGAGCTACAGACGACTGACCAAGACTTTCACTGGTGACACAGTAAGGGGTAGGCAATCGGTAGTCACTAGATTTCATCCTGCTAAAATACTGAAGTCCTAAAAATTTTTCTTTTCCAGATATTCAGTGAGAATAAACGGGAAATCATATCTTGCAATGGGATGTCATACATTTATTCATAATTTAAAATTTTCTTATCAAATGAGATGATTTGTATTCATTGACATCTCTTTTTTGCTTTTTCTCTCTGCAAGTCTTTCTTCTTATACTTTATTACTCATAAAAACACATCTATAGATGCTGATCTGGTCATTTATAATACAGAAAACTGTTTGACTTTGAGTTTTAAGTGCTCTCCACAACTTGCTTTTTAACCAGATGTTCAGCAGACTTCCTCATCTGAAAGTGTCATCCAGGGCTATGCCCAACACTGAACATTACAGACACTTGGAAAAACACAGATTCGGAGATGTTACTGGAGCATAAAGGTCAACCTCAAATGACACAATAAAAGCAGAATCAGGCTTGTAACCTTCAGCAATCCCCCTTCTACCTCAACTGTAGTAAATCAAAGCTGCTTTGTTTTGACTAGGGTATGACAAACCATTTGAGGTGAAATAATTGCAATTCACATGGGACATTTTGTCCTAGTTGGCTTCACTGATAGTATTAACACAGAGAAAGTCTGAGAACAAAAAATATTTTGGAGCCATTTAGAGCTCTAAAAATAAAGCGAAAAATGCCCAAATTAAACTTTTAAATCAAGCCCAAAATGCCCAAATTAAAATCTTTTAAAATTTAAATTCACCCAAATTTAATTTAAATTTAATTAAAATCATTTTGCTAAGAAATAAAAAATATACATTCCATTAGAGGGAGAGCAATTATTTATTTATTCCTGCAACAAATATTTACTGAGTCTCTCCTACCAGACTTTTGTTTCTCAATTATTCAACCAGATGGTGCTGCACGCCTGCTGTGGCCTGGTTATTATTATACAGAGCATCTCCTTTCACTCTCAAAGGTATCCTGAGTAGGATGACAAAGACATGATCACTTTCCTCTTCATCCATTATATTGCATCGTTCATTCTGATATTTTGTGTGTATGTTTTGCTTTGTTTTGAACATATCAGGTTTATTCCAGGCTTAAGGTCTTTTCCATGGACGTTTTCTCCCCATGGAAAGCTCCTCCCCCGAAGACTTTTCTTTCTTGTTATTCAGATGTCAATTTAAATACTTCTTTCCAGTTAAACTAAAAATAAAGTAGCAATCTAATCATTCTGCACTGAATTACCTTATCACTGATAAGTTTATTCTGTAATTTCCATATTTATTCATTCATCTATCAGTCTCCAACTCAACACATGTACAGAAACAGGTAATGCCTAACTACTTAGAACAGTGCTTGGGGTTTCATAGAATCTCCAGTACATAGAAAGATTGAAGTATCTTTGCAGATTTTCATCAGGTAATCTCTTTCTGAAGAGGCCTTTAGTTTTTTGCTCATTTTATATGAACATAAACACAAGTCTCAGACACATTTTTCATACTCCAGAGCAAACCCTGTGTATCACAAACTTTTCAGGTAATGACGACTATTTTCAGCTCTGAATGCTATTATTTCTATTTAAGAAGAGAGGAAAATCGTTTTGTTCTGGAATAGTTTGGACTGTTACTGAATTTGACCTATTGGGAAAAGATTTTTGAGCCTAGAAATCTTCACCTAGATGAAAATAACCAAAATACTTTCCCCAGTTAGAGCAACTTACAAGAGCTTTTGTATTAATAATCTGTTCAAAAGAGTCAATGAAATAAATATACAGCATTTTTCCACAAAAACAATAGTGTTTGGTTCACAGCAAGTGTTGAATGAATGACTGAATTAATATATTCCTGAAAACCATCTCTTCAACAAGACTCAGTTTCACTGTTATGTATCATTATTGCATTCTGGATATTTACTTGCTGGTACTTTGTATAGTTTTAAATTAAGTAGTCACTAGTGTTAGCTATCAACTGTATAAGTTCCATGAGGACAGGATCCATATATTTTTTTTCTCGACTCCAAAAAGAAGAATTTATACTTACTTGTGAAATGTATTACTTGTATATTTTAGATGGACAATTAAATAAATCAGTAGAATGCATTTAGTGTATACTACCTACTACATACATTGGCAACATTAAGGAGAATATATTATCTGACTAGAAAGTTTAATTTGAATATGTTCAGATAAGCACAGATTTATCCTTGATAATTATTTTACACTAGTATGTAAAACCGGGAAAGGATTTGCCTGCCATTGGAAGCTGTTGGAATAAAGTTATTCATGACTGACCCCAAACAGGTTTGGAACGTTTTCTGTAACCATGCTTTCTGTCAAAGTGAAGGGAGTTCTACAGAAAAGAATAAACAGGTAGTAGAGAGCAGCTGCTAAAGTCCAGAATAATGGATAAGAGCTCACAGGAGTAAAAATGACTTCTCAAGTCATTTTTACTTGAGATCTGATCCACCATCTGCTTTCTTAGAGGATTTACAGGAAGACTGAAAACAAATGGTACATTTTCAATTTAGAAAAAAAAAGATGTCTACAGAGTGAGTCCTGAGACCGTACATCAGTGAGATGCTGGATGCAACTGCAAGGTGCAAGAACACATGTATGAAATATTGGTTGATATGAGCCAATAGAACGCACTGGCATCAATGAGGGACAACTTGGTTTACAAAGAACTAGTAAGTTCCTTGTTCAACTTGTAACAAGTTCCTTTCCTTGTTTGGTTGCAACATAAACAGAAATATTAGAAAAATGTGATGGTATACCTAGGCCCGTCGTCAAGTCCTTAAAAACAAAAGTAGGCCGGGCGCGGTGGCTCAAGCCTGTAATCCAGCACTTTGGGAGACCAAGGTGGGTGGATCACGAGGTCAAGAGATCGAGACCGTCCTGGTCAAGATGGTGAAACCCCGTCTCTACTAAAAATACAAAAAATTAGGAGAACATCATTCTCAGCAAACTGACACAAGAACAGAAAATGAAATACCGCATATTCTCACTCATAGGTGGGTGAGGAAACGTGAGAACACATGGACACAGGGAGGGGAGTGCTGAACACTGGGGTCTATTGGGGTAAAAGGGGAGGGCCAGCAGGGAGGGGGAGCTGGGGAGGGATAG